>AYEL01068314.1:0-56927 GCA_000484575.1 Olivierus martensii
ATGATTTATCTATCTAAATAAATGAAAATATAGTTTTTAAAATTATGAAAATTATTTTAATATTATAATGAAATTATTTGTCATATTAATGTTAAAGGATTTTGAAACAGTAAATTCAGAATTAGCACAAAACTGCAGAAATTACTTTTTTGACAAACATTTTCAACTCTCCTTCAGGATCATCATCAGGTCTGAGATGCAAAGATTAAAGATTATATTTATAAATGAATAATAATAAATTTAAAATTAATTAAAAATATTTAACTATTATTCAATGTAATTTATAATTTTGTAAAGATTGTATTTAATTAATTCTTTTTAAATGTTATATATTAATTTTTTTAAATTAGTTATGAAATGAAAATAATTATAAAGCAGTATACAATGTAACATAATTATATATATGTAATTTTATATATACACACAAACCTGTTTTTGTGCGAGGGATAGGTACCACATAAAAGAAATTGCATATAAAAAAAATATCCTGAAATTCCATAAGCAGCTATGAAATATATCGTTTGCAACACATTTAAAAAAAATTTTTATGTGGTAAATAAGGACTGCATAAAAAAGTCCCACATAGAAAATATGTAATTCAAACCCTCAAAAACCTCACCATGTAGCTATAAATTTGTTTTCCAAACAAGGAAAAATTGATTTTACACACCGGAACATTTTTCGGTCAAAAGGTATGTACGTTAATCACAGGACAGTTATCAACTACTGTTACAAGAAGGCGCAATATGTACAAGTACAGTAATATTGGGTGGGCCATGTGTTGGATTCTTTTTAATTTGCATGCTATTTTGATAGCCTTCTGTTGTTTTTTTTTAAATTACATTTTTTTAATTATTTTTTATTCATAATATGCATTTGATGGAATTTTTTTTTATATGCCACACAAAAAAAATCACACAAAAAAGGACTGCATAAAAATAGGTTTGAGTGTGTGTATATAGGTATATACAGTATATATATTTTCTAAAGATTCATAAAAAGTTTTCTAAATTTTGAGAATTGTGTATATCAGAAAATAATAAACATAAATTGTGAAACTCTTCTTAAAAATAATTAGCTTTTTTGATCTTTTTATGGCACAGATAAAATACTAAGAAATTTATAAAATGGAAACTTTTCATTTATTTTTAACTTATTTATTAGACAAATAAAATATTGTTTTGATTTTTAGTGAATTAATAATATGGAATATTAAGAATGAATTAGTATTTTAGTGTAAAAGTTGATATAAATTATTACTATTTGTACAATTCTAATAAATATAAATTTATTTATTACTGCATTAAAATAATAATGTAATTTGTTAAAATTAATTATCCCAATAATTTAATTGATTTAAAATGCATTCACATGAATTTTAGATTTTATCATCATCAAGTTAATTCATTTTACTTTATATATAAAAATTAATGTTTTAAATACTAACTTGTTAGTATTTAAAACATTAATTACTTATTAGTATTTAAACATTTGATGATTTACTTTTACATATTGATTTCAACTGGATTGTTTCAATTGATTAACTGAAACTATGCTTCCTCGAATAAAAATGAAAATAGGCTTTAAATTTGATATGGAAATTATTACTGTCAACTGGATTGTTCCAATTGATTAACTGAATCTATGCTTCCTCGAATAAAAATGAAAATAGGCTTTAAATTTGATATGGAAATTATTACTCATACAAATATATTAAAATAGCAGCAAAAACAATATTTATTTTGTTTGAAATTTGATTTCACTTTGTCCCTATTTGCCAAATTTATAAAGAAAAATTATTCACTGGTTTATATTACTCTTAATTTTTATTTCCTTCAGTTCAAGGCAAGAATCACTACATGGCAGTAAAAGATTTATTTCTGAAAATATTTTTACTTTTTAAAAGTCATTATCTGCCATTTTCACCTAACAGATTTCATTACCAACAGGATTTTTTTCTATTAATGATAGATTCTATATTAAATTTTATGAACTGAGTTAAATCTTTATTTCTGAAATATTTTAAACTGTTTTATAAAAACTTTACAGACATTTAGTATTTCTTTTAAAATTATTTTTATCCAATAATTTGAAGAATATAATAGATTTTTTGTTTTCACTCATTCAATCATCATGAGATCCTATTCTGTAAAAGATTCCCCAATTTCATATATTTCATTTTATATATCAAAATTTTTCCATTATTTGAAAATTATATCATTTTTTCGAATGGATACATGTGTCACTTTATGCCAATAACTTTGTTTTGCTTATTGTTTTTTATTTATTCATCAAAATACTTATGAGAGAGAAAATTACACTTTAACAATAAATTACTCGGCTACATTGTTATTCAAGTGTTCCTCCACTTACAAACATCTAAGTGATGAATTTTCATATATACAAATTTGCTTATTTTTTTCCTTTTTAGAAAATTTCAAAAATTGTACAATAATTTTAAGCATTGCAATAATTTGTTAACAAATGTATTTAAAATTATTAATGTGTATCTGCAGTATTTCATTTTGACAGATCTTCTACCAAAAATCCTCACATTGTAATTGAATTTTAATATTTCAGATTTTTTTTAAGTTTTTAAGTAGTTTAATTATAATTAGCCTACTTTCCAAAGGAAATGAAGGATTATAAGATAGTGCTCAGGTCTATCTCCATTACTAATAACTTTTGAACTAAGCATATTTCCATGAAATTATGTAGTGATGATTTACCATTAATGGTTACTTCAACATACCATTAATTTAATCTTGTCAGATTGTTTAATCCTATAGGATTACATTTTATTTTTTATTTTTTGAAATTTTATATTTTTGACAATAAATGGTATTAAGTATTACTAATAAAAGGATAACATACAGCTTACCTATCATCAGCATCTATCACAATAATGGCATAAGCATATAAGTGTGACTCCATCATGACATAACAATGGATGACATCACATTGACTTACTAAGTTCCTCTCCTGTTTGAATACATTTTTATCTTGAGTTTAAACTCTTTACATAAAAAAATACTTTCATACTTCTTTATTTTGATAAAGTTTGAACCCTTCTCTAACAAAAGCAAAGCCTAACACATGGATTGTTTGCATATGAAAAGTTTTACAATGTTTTGAAATATGATAGTTAATTGTTTTCAATTAAATAGATCAAATTACATAAAAAGTAAAAAATATAAATATAGGTAGTTCTTGCTTTTATCTAACTTGTTCTTGGACTCGGCTTATTATATAAGAACTTTTAAACCAAGAATCAGTTTCCCATAGACATAATGTTAAAACCTGGAATTCTGTTCATGTTAAGGAAATTTGACTATAATAAAATTAATTAAAGATTTAATAAAATCAATAGTGTTTGATTAAATGATGATCTCTCTATCTAAATAAATGAAAATATAGTTTTTAAAATTATGAAAATTATTTTAATATTATAATGAAATTATTTGTCATATTAATGTTAAAGGATTTTGAAACAGTAAATTCATAATTAGCACAAGACTGCAGAAATTACTTTTTTTTTGACAAACATTTTCAACTCTCCTTCAGGATCATCATCAGGTCTGAGATGCAAAGAAATATTAAAGGATTTTTATTCTTCATTATTAGAATCTAAGAATTTCTTTTTCTAAGAAATACCATAGAATAATTTTCCAATATTTAATTTCCGATACATTTCAAAGATTTTTATATATTGATTTCAAATTTTTTTTTGAAAGCAATATAAAAATCTTTGAAATGTATCAGACCAATTTTGAATCCATCTCTATAAACATATAGAGATGAAAATATAGAATCTAATAATATACAGATTCCAATAAAAATTGGAAGATTTAACCAATTAATTTTAAATTATTATTTATTATGTCCTTTATAAGATTCAAAATATTCATAGTCTTTAATTTTGATCATTTGATATTGCAATTCTTGTAGCCAATCCTGTTACTAAATTGTTCAGTTCTTAGCACATTTTAGTAGGAAAAGTTTTTATTTATAGTAATACTATAAACATAAAATTACATTCTTCAAGAATGTAATTTTATGTTTGTAGTGTTACTATAAATAACTTTTCCTACTAAAAAGTGCTAAGAACTAAACAATTTAGATAAAGAAGCATTCACCTTGAATTTTGAAGTTTTATCAAATTTTCAAGAATCTACAAAATAGAATTATTTATCCAGTATTCTTTAGTCCTAAACAAATGATCAGATATCAAACATACTAAATTTTTTTTAGAAGCATACTAAAATCTCTATTAAATAATAGATTTTTCTGAATTTAAATCATCATGCTTAAAATTCACTAAAGTATATAAAACTTAGTATAAAAATTAAGATCTTAGTAGAAATTAAGATTATAAGTGATTAAATTATTTTAATATTTTAAAATATGAATATAAATAATTTCACTGTGATCATAATGATCAGTATTAAAATAACTTTTTTCTCATTCAGCAATAAAGTTATTTTCAAGAATTTTTTAAAAAAGTAATAGCCAATGCTAACAGTTAATAGTTAATAGTTAAAAAATGGAAATATTGATTTACCCCTAACAGCTTAATGCGTCAAATGGCCTATATGTTATCTTTATAAAAAATTATTAGTTGAATTTTTAATTTATATATTTATAATTATAAAGTATTTAATAACTTCCGGTTTGCGTAAGAATTTTTAAACTGTTAATATTTTGCGATCATCTTTGTTCGAATTCGAATCGTTTTAAACGTATTCTAAAACTGTGTTTTTTAACGTTTATATTGTTTTATGTATTGCTGAAGAGGACCCAGAGGGTCGAAAGCGCTACAATAAATTTATTTTAGTTAAAAAAGAAAGAAATCTGAAGTCTGTATCTATCGACTATCCTGCTGTTTGCGCTCGTTTTTTGATATTTATTTAAATTATGGAGCAGCATATTTCGAGTCTTAATAAGATATAAATTCAAAAGCATTTTAATATTTATTGAATAATTTTTCTTGAATCTATGGGATCTGATATTTTTATACAAAAGCAAAGACACACAGCAAAACAAGACTAATACTAAAAACAGATTTATTCAATGCATTATAGTGATCAAATGGTTAAATTATACCATAGTTCATAAATTAAAATAAAAAAGGAATAGTTTTTAGACATTTGTGATTGTGCTTTTTATATATATATATCTCAAACCAGGAGGCGACGCCAGTTCGGTTAAGGCTTACCGCCCAATATCCTTGACGTCCGTCCTGGCTAAACTTTTCAAAAGAATGATCCTCAGACAGTTAATATGGTATTTTAACTCTCGACAACTTCTCCGCCCCCACATTTCGGATTTCTACCAAATCGGGGCGTGATCTCGACCATCATCACCCAAACCGGGAGGCGACGCCAGTTCGGTTAAGGCTTACCGCCCAATATCCTTGACGTCCGTCCTGGCTAAACTTTTCAAAAGAATGATCCTCAAACAGTTAATATGGTATTTTCACTCCCGACAATTTCTCCGCCCCCACATTTCGGATTTCTACCAAATCGGGGCGTGATCTCGACCATCATCACTATATATCGCCACATCGCCGTAGCTCGGGCGAAACGACATTGGACTTTTCTACTTTCACTAAACATAGAAGGAGCCTACGATTCTCTCTGCCAACAAGCACTGACAGCTAAGCTCTGCCATATAGGAATAAGAGGCCGTCTACTGAAATGGTGTAGAGACTTCATTTGCAATCGTACATTTCATGTCCGATGGAGAGGAATCCTATCGTCCTCTCGACCCTGGCGACAAGGCGTTCCAAAGGGGACAGTGTTAGCTCCCATTCTGTTCACTATTTACGTGATGGACATCTGGCCAGAATCCCAAGGAACACCCAATGCTTTATTTAGAAAGACGATATCTACATCCTCACCAGTGGACTAAACAGGGAATATACACACCGACGTCTACAGCAGACGTTTACGTCGATTGAATACTGGTTGACTAGATGGAGCTTACATATTTCCACGACAAAAAGTAAGGTGGTCGACTTTTCTCCGAAGACCCATCGATCTCCGTTCCACATCACCACCACTGATGACACTTTTCCGCAACAGCCGACGGTTCGTATCTTGGGTATGCACATGACAGCTACCTTTACCTGGACAACCCATATTAACTTTGTTCCAGACAAAGCCAATAAGGCCAACTATTTCTTAAAATTCTCTTCTTCCCGACGGTTTGGTATCCGAACTGACCAATTAATACGGATAGTCAACACCACCATAAGACCAATCATTGAGTTCGGTACTCGTACAACTTACTCGTACAACTTCCGGCTACCTCACTTCGCCGCTTGAACTCAGTATACTACACTGCAGCTACGGATAGTCAACACCACCATAAGACCAATCATCGAGTTCGGTACTCGTACAACTTCCGGCTACCTCACTTCGCCGCTTGAACTCAGTATACTACACTGCACTCCGCATTGCCTTAGGTCTTCCAAAGACCACGCCCATACCTATGCTGTTGGCAGAAGCGGGAACTCCCCCCTCTCCATCAGCATACGACCTCAGGCATTAAAATTTTTTATCACAAAAATCTCTCAGGGGGCCAACTCTCTACTAAGCAGAACCTTCCGGAAGACACAATACCTATAGTTTTACCATTGGCAATCGCACCAACAGCCGTTCGACCTGATCGGCACATATCTGGCCACTCAAGCGAAAATTCGAATGTCATCCATAATCAGTGTCAAGGGAAGTACTCCCCCGTTAGAAACGATAGCCCCCTGTTGTGTTCTAGGAGCCTACCATTCCAAACATCGGGTCTTCCAATCCCAGCGTACAATCAGTTTTTCTACTCCACCTTAGCAGAACGCTGGCCGGATTCGCAAATATTGGCGGTGGATGCCTCTAAATCACCGTCATGGACAACAATCGGGATATACATCCCGGATCAACATTGTCACGCTTGTCTCTCTGTGGACAACAGATGCTCCATCTTTACGACGGAAGCCGTCGTCCTTTCCGTGGCGATTGGATTAAGTCAACAGCGGAACAAACCAACAATATTCCTAACTGACAGTCTGTCCCTTCTTCAGGCACTAGAACATTTGTCGCTACGATCACCACCAGTAGTCCAGAACATCGCCATTCAATTGGCAAACTTTCCCTCGCCAGTCCAAGTGGCGTGGATTCCGGGTCACTCTGGCATCGACCGCAACGAAAAAGCGGACGCTCTCTCTAAATCGCAACATACCAACGGTTCCGTCTGGCACTCCATCCTTCCGAATGACGTCACCAAATATCAGCGCAATCACAACATTCAGAAACACGCGGAGCGCGTCACGACTACGATTGGTCAGAGGTATGCCGTCACCCACATCGACCAAACCCGTCGCTGACATTACCAGAACTGCAGCTCTCGCCTTTATGAAATCGCACTCTGCCGTTTATGAACTAATACCTACTTGAATTCCTTCCTTTATTCCCGTCGTTTGAACCAGTCACCAAACTGTCCACATTGTAATACCCAAGAAACGCCTTTCCATTTCTGGATTGAATGTGAAAAATACGTTCCTTTTCGTACCTGCTTCAGTACGAAGATCGGCAAATACATACAGGCGCTCAAACAATTTATTCACGCCACACATCGATTGTGAACACCAACTTTAACATCTCGGAGGATAATCAACCGCTACGCCACCGCTTTCATTGAAGTAACTGCAATTTTTTAGATATATAATTGGTGCAAACTGGCGTCATAACATTTGACTTCGATTTTTTAAAAACGACGGCATGTTGACCTAAACCCTTGAACTTCAGTTATTTTTCGATGATCCCCAACCTATATGTTAAAGCTAATTGATATTGGTTGGACGGAGGTTGTGGCCTCCCCGTCTGGCTATACCCTCCATATTAACAGAAAGAAGAAGAATTGGTTGTATTGATACTCCTATGCCGTCTCATAATGAGTTTGATATCAATGCATGCAGTACATACGAAAGTCTGCTGCGGTCAGAGTTCATATTTATGATCTTCATCAACTTATTTTACAGTAATAAAAATAACAATTATCCCATTTTAGTTTTAAGCTGAATGTCATCAATGTTACTTACTAATAAAAATAGCAATTATCCCATTTTAGTTTTAACCCGAATGCTACCATCAGACTTCACCTTTGACCCTGTGGATGTAGACGTCTTTTTGAGTGTGCGGTAATTTCGATCAGTTGCGGCGGATTACTTGATTTTTGGATAATGTGTGTGTTATCATCGTTTAGCTGAAGATGAGAGGAATCTTTTGATATACTAACGTCAAATTGGATAAGTACTTTTTGAAATTTTGCAATTTTCAATTTTCTCCATTTCTGTCACTGTTGGCAAACTGCCAGAAGACGTTATCAACGGTCGTTGGACAGTTCTAAATGAAATTCTTGACTCTTTCTAACACGGGGAGGCCACAACCTCCGTCCAACCAATATCAATTAGCTTTAACATATAGGTTGGGGACCATCGAAAAATAACTGAAGTTCAAGGGTTTAGGTCAGCATGCCGTCGTTTTTAAAAAATCGAAGTCAAATGTTATGACGCCAGATTGCACCAATTATATATCTAAAAAATTGCAGTTACTTCAATGAAAGCGGTGGCGTAGCGGTTGAGGTGGTTTCCTGTAGAACTGAAAGTTGTGAGTTCGAGTCTCCCTTACATGTGTTTTTTTTCAAGTGAATAAATTAAAATATTACTAACAATAAAACTATAGATAAAACCACGTCTTTTTTGTCGTACTTACGTTTGACAAAATCACACTTCAATTTTTTTTTGATCTTTTTCTCAAAAGATGTGATTTATATATAAGTTTTTAAATTTGAAGATCTGACTTCTTTATTGTAACAAAGTAATTCACTAATCTTTAATAATTTACTGACAATAGCATAACTAAAACCAAAAACTTATCAGTAGCCAACATTCATTAAAATAATATGATAAAAGATATTAAGTAGAAACTTTTGTAGGAATAAAAATCATATTTTAGAAAATGGTTGCATTGATAGAGAAAATATATTTCACCCCAATGTATGCAAATTAAATATACATAAGCTGCTTTTATTTCAAGTTTTTGTACAGGAATCACATTAAATTATGTACAAGCTAAGACTTGCATTATATTTTGCATTCTGAACTTAATAATGCAACAGTATTATTGAATTGTAAACAGTTGTTAACATTGGGAAAAGTTAATCATTATTTTTTTCAACTTAAAAGAGTAGCATCCCTGTTTCCATTGTGTATAAAGTGTTCCTATAAGCTGGATTTCCAAGTTCTTCCTAACTCTCAAGCACATTACTTACTTTGCTTCTGATGATTATATACCTCATATAAGATAGTAAATTTTTATGATGTATCAAATGTATTATAGACTGATCCATGATCATTACATCAGTTACCATTAGCTATTAAAATAAAAAAAAACAGCATTAAATTTTTCAGTATGGACTTATTTATTATTGCATCATGCATCATAATCTAAATGTCATAAATTATTGTTTATTGAAAATAAATTGAAATAATGTTTAATATTACAATTATTTGTGGTGATAATATTGATAAAATATTATAACATTTCTATTAAATGCTGAAGAGATTCTGCTTAAATTAGTTTTGAGTATTTTTAAAAATCTTATTAGACTTATACTCAGATTATGGTGGATGCCAATATAAGTAAACAGATTCCAGTGAGATGAAAACCTTTTTGAAATTGCTTATACATAAAATCAAATAAAACTTGAAAATCTTTGATACAAATCTTTGAATAAAAATAAATATTTTCTTATAATATAAAAGTATGGTCACAATATTAGTAAATGCAATAACTTGTTAAATTATTTATATAAATTAAATTTTATAATAATTTCACTTTTCAGTAAAATATAATTTTGAAAGATCTGTCTTTTTACAGTATAAAATATGATTGGAATAGTAAAATATTAAATTATTTATCAGATTTAAAAATTTAGTACCTAAAGTTTACTGAAAAAATAAATCATTTCAGATGAATTAATGTATTTCTTTCATTAAAATTTAGAAATATAGAATTATTATTGGTTTGTCAAATCCCTTTTATAGACAAATGTTATAACAATTAAATAGGGTTTTTTTTATTAATTAAATAACTGAAGTTCTATTGCTGTGTTTGCATTATTTAGGTTTAATTAATTTTATTGTTTATGAATTAAATACACAAAGTATAGATGAGGAATATCTTAATAAATTGCAAGTTAATTTTTAATAGGAAAGTTTTTAGTTTGTCAACCTAAATTTGATATTTGTTAAAGCCAGTAGTATAAAATATTCTTCAAAATTTTACTAAATTATAGGATATAAATTAACCATACCTTGCTAAAAGAATGCAGGATAAGGTAGAAATAGAAATTCAACTTTGATATTCTTTTATTTATTAGAATATAAATAATTAAGAAAGGCAGAAAAATTAAAATATAACTTCAATATGGCGTTCCTAGGACAACTGTGGCAACGTTTTGCAACAGAGAGAGGAATATGGGTACTACAGTGTCTGCTGGAAGAGTTCATTCCAACATACAAGGGCTAATAAATTGTGTGTTATGTATAAAATACAGTGGATGATCAGTTAACGAACACTTTTTCGAAAGATTTTTATGTTCGGATAACGAATACATCACAGAACAAACTGTGTGACCTGCGGACTGAGGGAATGACGGGTCAGCCAGATGACTGCGTGGTAAAGCTGTGGCTTACCATATGGATGATCCGAGGTCCCCTTCATCCAATTTTTCGGGAGGAATCTGGGCCCAGCCCATTGAAATCCATTCTTCAATCTTCCGGTACATCCCATCATGGGTATTGATCAGTATGTGATGATGGTGGCTCTATAAGTGGCTGCCGCCAGATAAAAATATTTCATGGTGATATTTTGGCTTAACTAACCTAACAGAATGACAGGGTTAGGCCTTGTGTGTTCGTAAACTTATGGGTAAGGATGGAAGAACAGCAGTTACCTTCTTTAATAAATTCTTACTAAATTCCTTAATAAATTCTTAAAATCTCTTACCTTCTTTAATAAATCTTTGATTTGTTTTACGTTGTCTCCGAGCAATTTGACAGTTTCTCAATTTGACATTATTTCCGTGATGGATTACTGATGAATTGTGAGGCACCATTGTACTTATATTTTAATTTTTAATTAAACTAGAAAATATACCTTATATTGACTTCATTGATCATCGATAATTTTATTATTATTATTATTTATTTTTTGTTGTTTGCATAAATATTTAAATTACAGAATTATTTGTATATTTATTTTGAATCAATAAATATTTTTTATTAGGAACAACAAACATTGTCTATTGCCAAAGCTGGAATTATCTGTCAGCTGAATGCTCGAACATCAATTTTGGCTGCAGCTAATCCAATCGAGTCTCAGTGGAATAAAAATAAAACAATTATTGAAAATATACAGTTGCCTCACACTTTATTATCCAGGTTTGAATATTGTTTTAATCATTTAGTTTAAATATTTTTTAATTTTATATATACTGATTCCTCATTAACTGCAGGGAAATTAATTTGTAAAATTTATTAAAAAAGCTGTTTAATTTATTGTTTTAAAGAATTTTTCATTTTCTTCAGTTCATGGTCATGGAGCATATAAAATAATATTTTAACTTGTAACACTTGTCCTTAACAAAGCTGAGACAAGTATTTTCTTCAAATAAATTGGTTATAAACTATGTTATTAATAGTTAAATTATAAAAAATTTGATTTTTTTGGGAGAATAAAACTTGTATGTCACTAATTATCTGATTGCCACAACGTTTGGCTTTATAAACTTATTAAATTACCACTGTATACGGACTGTCTGCAATGGAAATGGTCCTAATATATACTTTTTACTTTAATATTCGATTTAATATTGATTGTAGACCTAGAATAGAATTTTAGATTATTTCTGTAAATAATAAATATTATTATTTCTCTTTAAATAATAATTAAAAATGTTTAATCGAAATTCATTTTAAATAGAGAAAGAAAACATGTTTTGTTGTACGGATTTCGTTCACAGTTATTTAAAAAATATCATTTTTTATGACGAAGTTTATTGTCATAATATATGACAATAAACTCGATATTACATTGCTGTAATTAATTTTTTAGTGTGAAAAGAAAGAATTATTCGCGTAAATTTTATGAAAGTTTTTTCCTACAATTTAATAACGACAGCAGGTTATTTTTAAAAGATGCGTGTCTGTTATAGAATTTAGATGAAAAAATTAGTGGATTTATTTATAGAATAAAATAAATTACTGCACAATGCATTTTTTTAAAATTTTGAAACATCATTAAGTTGGAGTGAAAGAATTTATCCAAAATTGCAATATAGTACAAATAGTCCTCGATTTACGATCGAGTTCGGTTTCGAAATTTCGTATAAAATATATCCCACGAGCGATATGGCGGCTTAACTAACCTAACTTGGAGGACATGATTCAGTTCCGGTTCAATACCTCCAATTTTTTCAGGATGATGTTCATCCACGATTCGTTGAACCCTATTCTTCATCCTTAGAGATTTAGAGATGATTCCATCACGAATATTGACCCGCAAGTGATAACTGCTATGAAGTGTTCATTGCCATATATATATATGCATAACCGACCAACCCAGAGGAATATTAATCGTTTGGGAGAAGAAGAAAAAATTTATTTCTTTCCAGAAGAAAATTCTTAAGATCCAGGAATAAGGAGAGTTTACGATTGTAAGCTGTATATATGCATAGCCGACCAACCCAGAGGAGTATTAATCGTTTGGGAGGAGAAGAAAAAATTTCTTTCTTTCCAGAAGAAAATTCTTAAGATCCAGGAATAAGGAGAGTTTACGATTATAAGCCATTTAAAGTAAATTCAATAACTCGGATTCACCAGAAATAAGATTTAAAATTTTATTTATTATTTTTAATTATTTTTTATTATTAATTTGATTAAAATTTTCGCTCGCTTGTACTTTTGTATTCGTTAAAGTTCCTCACATTTTAAAATTATACAATTCAAGTCTTTAATTTAGGAACAGTTTTTGTAAATCTCAAAAAAATCGGATAAAATTCCTTCCCAATTCATAAAAAAGTCTTTTTTTTACATATATAAAGAATATTGTCACTATTATTTTGTTTGAGGAGCATTTTTTCATAAAAATTATTCATATAAATGGACTGTTTAATTTATAAATGATCATTGAAAAGTTATATTCGGAACAAGTTTTCTGCTTCAAACTGTTTTAAATATACTATAAATATATATATTTTATTATAAAAATAACAAAATAAAAAATACTTATTGTTATGTTTGTTATAGTTGCGATAATTTTATTATTTTGCACTTCGTAAAATGTTTTTCAGCCGTGATCGATAAAAAATATTGCATAATTATCAGTTGTTAAACCGAAAGTTTTATCGACGTAAACATTTAGATTTCATCGATGATTCGATGCAACTAACGATTAATATAAAAACATTGCATAATTTAATGGAATATTTTTATAAACATTTTGTTTTTTATTTTTATTAAATTTTGACACGTGACATATTTAACTTACTGTATGATCGGCGTGACTTAAACCGCGACCTCGAAATCGCATAAATTTCTCGATGATAATTTTTGCATCACGATTGTCATTTTTTTATATCAACGTTAGAAAAAAAAAAAACTATTTTCATCTCAGAAAAATTTTATTTTCGATTGAATTATTGTAAAAATCTGTTAAATGAATATTAAAAAAATAACATTTTGTTATGATGTTTCTCTTTGGTAAACAATCGGGGAAACAATTGTTTATGTTGGATACTAGAAATTTTCCAAAATAAATACTGTAACAAGTTAGATACACACAGCATCTTCAATATACAGTTCTAGAAATATCGATGAAAATTCTTTATCATCAGAATCTACTGCATTTATTTTTCGCAAATTTAATGCGGTTTATACACAAATTTTGATTCAAATTTAAATATTATTCGTATAAACTGCATTAAACTGTCATTACGATAATTTATGCCAAGTTTGCATAAAATCTCCTCTAAAAAAAAAGATGCCTGGCTTAAAGAAGAGAGCCAGTTTATTAGAACAATTGCAGAAGTGCGTACATAAGTTAAGTACCTTAATTTTTATAAATAGTAAATTTGATAAACTGCAATAAGGTCAAAACTATTTTAAATTATTCAATATCGACGAATATAAATATATAATTTTCTCCGTAATAGTTATTTTCATTTCGTAATCTCACTCTCTCTGATAACAATAACAAAGGCCGATACCGTGACGTTCGTTTGCGCAATTTTCTTCGCTGTTTAGATTATTCGTTCCAAGAATATAATTATACGTACGGTCCCCCCCAAAAATTATAAACTTGGTTACAACTTGTAATATTTTGTACAAATCAGTAAATTAGTTATAAGAATTATCATCATAAACAATCGTTAATAACGACAATAAAACGTAAACAATGGCGTTAAAAATGGATCCACTTTAAAAGTTAAACACGTGTAAATGCAATCGATATTTGCGAATACGTATTTTGTCGCTATATTACCATTTAACCGCTCCTAGAGGTTAATACTCCATTAATAAGAACCATATTCCCAACTGTGTTCCAATTTTTTTTCTACATCAATTTATGCGCTTAAGTTTTAAATCATTAGCATTAATGATTGCTTCAATGTTATATATGAAATTTAAGAGGCAAAAACTGCAACAAATATTCTCAGAAAATTGCAATCTATATTTTATAATTATTGCTCATATTAAATAGGCTACTCTTTTGTATAAACTGTTATTCCATGAAAATGCCGTTTTGTGGAGTTTATTATACGCAATTAGAACAAAATATTATATAAAATGGATGTAAACTTTCGTAACCGGCTGCTGAAAGTATACATTTCTCAATCGTGTTTCTTGATAAGCTATTCTATAAAGAGATTTTCTATTTTGTAGCATTGTCTCCCGTCATTTTCCTCCAAAAAAGACACTCTATTCAAGATGCTCCAGGATTATAGCATTAAAGGCATAATTAGGATCCCATCGAGTGTAAAAACATTTCAATTTAGATCTAGAAACTATAATTCAAGAGTGGTGATATAATTTAGATTCAGATGTCTGTATATATATATATATTATTTTTACTTAATCATCAGCCAGTAATAAGCTTTACATTAATCCTTCATATAGATATATTGTCATTATTCAGATTGTTAAATTGAATGCACTAATCTAATTCATTTTTTTTCTTATATATCATGATGTTGTCATCGACTATAGTCAACTTCTGATTTACATAATCCTGAGCTGCATAATTTGACTTATTTTTATTTTTTGGAAAATTGCATAAATAATAATATTGTAATAAATAATATTAAGAACTATAAAAGTATTGAATTTTAAATACAAAAACAGCATTTTTAACAAGATTATAACAGTATTATAACAATATTTAATGTTACTACTAGTGACCTTACTATCTTTAATTCAGTTATCACATGTTGTAGAAACAATATAAATAGTAACAATATCTATAATAGTTATTTAATATTTCCTGCCTAATAAATAAGCTATATATATATAGGATATAGTATTAAAAATTAATACATCTTGCTTGGTCTTGTAGCTAAATATAACAGAAATATATTAACTGAAGAGAAGCTAAAGTTCAAATGCACTGTTATGATTTATCAACAAAATGGTGGTCCTTATAAGATTGAATTTTTTTAAACTTATAGCATTGTTTTAATTTTATCGTAATGGATATATAATAATTTATATAAATTTGACTTGCACAAATTATTCTGGAACTTAAATTCTAAATAAATCAGGAAAAATCTGTGTTATAAACCACAATCATAATAAAAGTGTTCAATAACTTTTCAATATAGAGTCTCAACTATATATTTTAAATTATTCTGATTGAATATTGAAAATACTAATTATATGTTACCATCAAAACCCGAAATTAGTTAAAACTCGATTTGCCTAGTTGAAACTAGTTGGAACAAAGCCTGTTTGTGAATACTAGTATTAACTAATCAATACTAGAATTCACTACATTTGTTAGAAATTTCTGGTTTTCACTAAAACTTCTCTAGTTAAAACTCTATATAACTAGTGAAAAACTAGTATTACCTAAAATTTCTTTTACGAAGATAAGCCTGATATCTTTCTAATCATGCATCATGTGTGTTAGGGGGAAAATAAAAACATAGTAACTGAAATCTACAAAGAAAAATATTTATGATCATAGTTATTGAAATTTACAGAAGAAATATATTTATGATGCACATAATTTGTTTCTGCATAAAAAATTGTTATGGCATTTAGAGTTGCAGAGAATTCCCTTCTTCTTGTACAAGCATCTTTTTGAAATGCAGCCTTTCTCACAAACACAGCATGTGAACTCTTGTGGTGCTATCGCCGCTTTCCTAGCTACCATCCTCAAAGAAATATCTATATCTGGTACTTCTTCGGGCATCAGGAACTTCTCCGACAAATATCAAATTCTGATCTAAAAAGATATTTTTTCTTGATCACATTTTGGCACTCTCTAAATAGTAACAAATACATAAAAGATACAAAATCTACCTGCAATATAATTTATCCACTTTTCCATCCTTAGTTCCAATCTTGTGCAATCTTCATTTTTTTCCAACTCAACTCCAATGATCTTTCAAAAATCTGCCTTTGCTCTGTCCATATCTGGGATTGGGATTATGATATTATCTCCTACTCCAAGAGGGGGATGGGTGGCATTGGAAATACATTTCATTTTCATGGCCTGTTTAGACAAATTTTCGTGAGCTTCTCTCCTGGCTGATGTGATGTAAATTCTTCTAGTATCAGACTCATGTTCTTCTTCAGCAGGGATCTCAGCTTCGTTCTGTCGCGCATTCATCTCCTCGATGACTCTTTGGAGTTCGTTCTCATCTTCAATGTTTTGAGAACATCCGATGGCAATGCTGAAGTCGTGAGTCCTACTCTTGGGTCTATCCTGAACATGGCTTGATAGGGCCACTATTTTATTCCAGAATGAAAAGCTTGGGTTTTTTATAAACTGAATAAATTGAAGGCCTTTAACTAACTACTTTTAACTAGTAAAAACAGTAAATAATTGCAAACAAAACAATTTTTTCATCAATTCCAGTTTTCCCTAAAATGTTTTAGTGAATTCTTGTATTGAATAGTTGGTGGCCGGATGGCTGAGTGGTAATGCTGTTGGTGCACCACACAGGAGGATCCGGGTTCGTGTCCCGGGTCTGGTCCCAGATTTTTTCAGGGTATTGGGCCCAGCCCAATGATCCCCATCCTTCACCATCTGGCCCCCTCCACAGGTGTGGGTGAAGCCCATGGTTGGAACTGGCCCAGCCTTCTTAGTAAAGGAGGCTGGAAAGGGGATGTAAAATATGCAAAAAAAAAGTATTGACTAGTTAATACTAGTATTCATGAATGGGCTTTGTTCCAATTAGGCAAATTGGGTTTTGACAGTAACATATACAGTATATATATATTGGATTTAAGGGAAGGTTCTGTTGTTTTTTTTTTAAGAAAACAAGATTACTTTTCATCAGTTTTTATTTAAAATTTAATCCAAAATATAATTTCCTTTATTAGTTAAAACTGTTTTTGTACAGAAAATGTGACTTTTAACGCTTAATAGGAAATTAAATATTGATAGCGAAGAATTAAATTAAAAAAACATGTATAATTGAAAGCAATTATGTAGTAATTATATATTTGCCAATGTTCTGGAAGCTAATCCAATCCTTTGGAGAAGAAGTCCTCGCTTTTGGAGGTGAGATAGTCTTCTACTGCCGTTTGGACACCCTCAAAATTTGTAATACTCATTTCCATCAAGGAAGTTTTGCAGTGATCTAAATAAGTGGTAGTTGATGATGCAATATTGGGAGAATATGGGGATGGGGTAAAATTTCCCAACCAAACTCTACAAGTTTTTGTGTGGTTTTTCTTGCCACATGCATTGTCATGATGAAAGATTATACCATTTCTGTTCGCCAAAGATGGATGTTTATGTTGAATTTCTCTCTTCAAAACATCAAGGTGCATACAATAATGATCAGCATTAACCGTTTCATTTTCTTTCAGCAACTCATAGTGTATTACACCCTTGGTCCCACCAACAACACAGCATAATCTTCTTCTGATGCACACCTACTTTTGACATAGATGACAAAATTTTCCCAACGTAAACATAGGATCTTTTTCTTACCATGTTTTTGTAAGCTCAATAATAAACAACTAACGTACAGGGGATAAACCATTTTACAAATTAATAACGAACAAGTAAGCTATCTACTTTTCATCTTCAGTCACCAAGCAGTCCAAAAACGGCTCCCTTTTGTGATGAACAAGATTCAAAGAACATATGGAACTTCTATCCATTAAATTTTTCTCACTTAATTTGTTTGGCACCCAAACAGAGAGTTTTGACACAAAACCATGCCTTTTAATGTGATCCAAAGCAGTTGTCTGATGAATTCCAAGCTTGAAGGCTATATCTATAGAAGTTAATGTGGGATTTGTCCTGATCATACTGCAGAGCACTTCGTCATTGACATCTGATGGCCTTCCTGATGATCTGGATTCGTCTTTCAAAGAAAAGTCACCCAAACGAAATTTTGTAAACCATCATTGGATGTCTGAGCTGTTATTGTGTCCTCTCCAAACACTTCACACAAGTTTTTTCTGCCTCCACTGCATTATTTCTCTTTTGGAACTCACATAGCATACAATGTCTTAAGTGGACTTTTTCTTCACTCATGATTACTTATGGTTACTTCACTTATGGACTTAACGATTCTAAAAGTTTAAGGAAAGTTTAAGAATAATATTTGAAAAAATTGTCCATAAATTATATACCTTATGCTAATCTACCTGCTCAACCTGGTTTTAGTCCGGTCAGAATTCTTACTAATGACTGACAACACATAGAAATGCACATGATCACTCAAAAATGACAGAACTTTCTCTTACACCAGGGGTGTCAAACTGGCAGCCCACAGGCCTCATGCAACCCTTGATGTGATTTTTTGTGGCCCCCAACACTCTTAACTAAAATTAAAATGAGAACAATATGTTATGAGATAATAGGAAGTAACTCTCACTTCGTAGCTATGTCATATACTATTATACACTAATTTGATTTTAATAAAATGTAATTGCACGTGTTTTTTCGATTGGCTTTATTGACGTATACATACAGATGACACTGATCTTTCAGATCGGCGACACAAACTAAATGTTTTCTTGCGAGGACTACATCGTTTTGTGAGAAATTTCTTACCAAAAAAACTAAAAGCCATAAATGAGAACCTGTATTTTTTGGATAGACAAATACAATAAACAAGTTCCAATAATCCCTCTTTGAAAGATGTATATAAAGGATGTGCTAATGGGCTTGTTAAAGATTTATTTGTTGTATTATTAAGTTATTTAAAAAATGTAAATAGTTATAGATATTTGAATTTATAAAATTTTAATGGAAAACTTTTGTTTTTGTACAGAAAATGTGACTTTTAATGCTTAATAGGAAATTAAATATTGATAGCAAGGAATTAAATTAAAAAACATATATAATTAAAAGCAATTATGTAGTAATTAATATATTTTTGTAATAGTTCATTTGATTGCACAATGTTTTTAATTATTCTATCTATATTTTTGAATCTTTACTCTAAACTGTGATTTTAAAAAAAATTTAAATGTGATGTGGCCCATGGCAATCATACAGGGTCATCAAATGGCCCTTGAATTAAAATGAGTTTGACATGCCTGCCTTACACCTATTATATACACACACATTTTACATATTTGTTAAAAAAGTGCATATACAGGGTGCTTCAGCTAAATCCGGACAAATTTCAAATTGAATTTCCCGCCATATTTGAATATTGATAGCAAGGAATTAAATTAAAAAACATATATAATTAAAAGCAATTATGTAGTAATTAATATATTTTTGTAATAGTTCATTTGATTGCACAATGTTTTTAATTATTCTATCTATATTTTTGAATCTTTACTCTAAACTGTGATTTAAAAAAAAATTTAAATGTGATGTGGCCCATGGCAATCATACAGGGTCATCAAATGGCCCTTGAATTAAAATGAGTTTGACATGCCTGCCTTACACCTATTATATACACACACATTTTACATATTTGTTAAAAAAGTGCATATACAGGGTGCTTCAGCTAAATCCGGACAAATTTCAAATTGAATTTCCCGCCATATTTGACGTCAGCACTACGATGCTGCTGACGTTTTAGTAAGCCAGACAGACGATGCGTTTGAGGATAAGTACAAAATAGCTGATTAGTTAAGATTGAGTGCAGAATATAATCGGAGAGCAGTGATAATCGAAGGCCTTCGTGCTGAACGTTCACCCTTCTGAAATAATTCGGTTCTTTAACTATCCAAGATTGACAGTTTATGATGTTGCTGCTATGGCTTGATAGGGCCACTATTTTATTCCAGAATGAAAAGCTTGGGTTTTTTATAAACTGAATAAATTGAAGGCCTTTAACTAACTACTTTTAACTAGTAAAAACAGTAAATAAAGGGGTGTACAGACTTCCATCCTGTATAATTTGAATATATTATGTTCATTCAAATTATATCCAGATTTAGTTGTTTTATGCCTAGTGTTCCTTAAATTGCTCCATTAACTTTTATCCTAGTTTCTCAAACTTTATTAAAATCGTCCCTCCAGCCGGTGTACATAAAATACTGTATAATAAAATGGTCATGTACTGGCTCCAAGGCCAGACTTTTACTAAAGTTTGTATCACATAAGGGACTTTGCGGACACCCACAGAAATCTACAACTAAATTAAAGAAATCTCAAAGAATTTTTTGAAGTTTGCCTGATAATTGGGGTTGTTATGACTTCAGTTCTATCTCCATATTGTGGACGAAAATATCTCGAAGCTTATTTAGTGAAAATTATTAATATACAAAAGATTTTTGCCAGAAATTTCCTTGTCCAAAATATGGATAGATATATCTTTGCTTTAAATTGGCTCTGTATCCAAAAGTAAATTCGTCAATATAAAACTCTGTTGATCCGAATCGGCTAAGAGCGTTATGGAAAATGGTAGCCAGTGTGGTTATATCAACTAAGTGGTAGCAAAATTTTAACACATTAAATTTTGGGAAAATTCGTTAAATATCTGCTTTGCTCCAGTTTTTAACAAAAGATCAAACGAAACTGATATGAACTAAACATTCTTGGTGATAGGCTATTTCTGCTTTCTTCTTTAAAATAATAGTAAAATATAACTGAAGTTGAAATGAAATGTTGGATGAAACTTTTCTGAAATTATTGATGTAATTTTTTAACAGAAGAAATACTAATAAGGACAGAGTAAATTTATTTTTCAACTTTTTATCTCAGAAGCAGAATCTATATGCCACTAAATTTTTATGGATGGTGGCACCATAACAACAGTCAAAGAATTTATGAAATAGATTATTGGTCAGAGATATCAATTAAAATCAGATTTTAACTGCTTAAATTTCAGAGCAGTCATCAAATAATAATTTTAAATAAAAAAAATTATGAGAAGACTACTACTTCCTTATATACTTGGAAACAAAATGGAAATTTTCAATAAGGACAATTATTAATCAAAAGTTTTTATTGTGATCCAAACTTAATTTCCAAATAATAAATGGTTTACTTACTACATATAAATTTTATGAAAAATGAAGTATTTTTCTTATTAACAGAAGAAAGCATTTCAAAATTAATGAAACTGAAAAATGTAAACTAATTATACAGGATAAACACACTGTAAGAAGTTAACAAATTTAAATATATCGAGAATTATTTCATTCCAATGAGTAAATTAACATTTTTTTTTATAAAAAGAAAACAGGTGCTACTTAAATTAGTTGTCAAAGTATGACAGTGAGACTTAGAAAGTGAGAGAAAGAGGCTGAAACTGCATAAATAATAATTCTTAGACTCCAAGTTGATTAACAAAAATAAATAAAATTAGGAATAAAAAAATGAAATGAACAATATCTTGGAAGATATACTTTAAGGAAAATTTGAAGAGACATATTAAAAGGGTGAATGAAGAAAGATCACAATTCAAATGAACAATATCTTGGAATACTTTAAGGAAAATTTGAAGAGACATATTAAAAGGGTGAATGAAGAAAGATCACAATAAAATACAAACTGGAAAGACATCAAAATAAAGGAAATTTAGGATGACCATAGATTTAACATATACAAGACTGAGACCATTATAGGTAAGTAAATCTTTAAAATGAAAAATTAAGAAAAAGATAAATCATAAATAACCTTTGTTTATTGAATAGATATGTGGATATTTATAGCATATAATATAAAGTAATTTATGTCTGTCAGATCATATTTATATTGTAGAAAAATTAAATTATTTTTGACATTTTTACAATGAGAATTTTATATAAATTACAATAAGTATTTTACAAAATTATTAAATCTGTGAAATATTAAATGCTGTTTATTTTATTTCACTATTCAATCCATTTCAATCGATTAATATTCATTTAAAAGAGAAAAGTGTCAAAGGTCATTTTTGAGAAGTATCTTTAGTAAACATTTTTGCAAAACTAAATATTGTGATTAAAAAGTAAACACAACTTAAATGTTTATAATAAAATTTGCAAATATTCATTTATTAAATTTAATGATGAATGTGAATTTATTTACTTTGTCCCAATAAATTATTTCATGTATTCGGTCTTTTACAATTTTCAAAATCACACTGTATGACTAAGCAATACGCATTTTACTTTTACCTATTTCAAATTGGAAACAGTGATGGTCAGTACAGCATTTTTCAAAATACAATTCATTTCATATTTTATGCCGATTATTGAGCAATTTTTGTGTGTTCCACAAATGCAGATTTGTCATACAAAAATTCTCTTAGCATGAGTAACTGGATCTAACCAGTTAGTATTCTCCCTGAATGGAAAGTGGCGTCATCTGTTAACCAAAAAAAAAGGAGGACTCGGGTTTCATCCTTTGAAAATATTTATCATGGGGTCCTGGTCGACTCATCGATCTCCTTCCTCCATCATCCGGCTGACCGCTCCGGAAGGGTGAGCAACCTGTGGAAGGGCTTTTTTGCTCTGCTACATAATAGGGTTGCAGAGTCGGAGTCGGAAGTTTTTGGGTGGAGTTGGTGTCGAACCTTTCAAATTTTAGGGAGTCGGAGTCGGATATTTTTTTAAATTAATACTCTCTCCAATTTCGATTATATTTTAAGGAAGGAAGAAGAAATAGCCTATTGCCAAGAATGTTTAGTTCGTATGAGTTTCCTTCGATCTTTTGTTAAAAACTGGACCAATGCAGACATTTAACGAATTTTTCCGAAATTTAATGCGTTAAAATTTCGCTAGCACTTAGTTGACATAACCTCCATTGCTACTATTTTACATAACATTCTTAGCCGATTCGGATCAATGGACAATATATTGACGTAACACTTTTGGAAGCAAAGCCAGTTTAAAACAAGGATGTCCGCATTCGGGGCATGGAAATTTCTAGCAAAATTCTTTTTTTGTATTAATAATTTTTCACCAGATAACGTTCGAGGTAGTTTTGTCCACAGTATGGCGATAAAGTACATTAACTTTGAATCCCTTCTGACATATATGGCACCTTTTTTATGAATCCTTTCGAGGCATTCAGAAAGATAAAGTGTAGAGTATTCTTTTTTGCCTTCTCACATTCATATTTTCCTCGTTCATTTTCGGTTGGAGGAATACCTGAAAAGAGTGATAATGAACTTCGGCGTTGATATAACAATTTGCTCTTGACATTTTATACATATAGTTTTGTAGTACAAAGACAAAATACTTACTTCTGAAAAATTAATAGAGATGGTTTAAAATTTAAATTAGACTGAAAGCCAATTGTGTGGGGTCCGTGGGGGTTCTTTTTGACGAAATTTTTTGTGTTTCGACACTAAATTTCTGACAGCATATTGTGGTATCAGAAAGTGTCGAAAAACTGAGTGTACGCCCATCTAAAATGTTGAACGTCAGGACTAACATCAGGAGCAGTTTAGACCGTGTTGTTATAGCACGGTGAAGAATATTTAAATGAGCGCACGTCAGGATCCTGGCCGAAAAACTGTGAGCGATGTAGGTAAGCGACGCCTCAGGGGTCCAGAAGTGAAGTCAGAAATGCGGAAACAATCAACTAAACTATATATAACTAAATAATATATTTAATATAATAATAATAATAATAATAATTAGAAAACAGATATAACATGAATCAAAGACAAATAGAACAGAATCAAATTAACGAAAGTACAGGGGGCTTGCTAAACTTTCAATTGATGGCATAAATTTTACTTAGGAAAAATAGCTTTAGAAGGTTTCACATTGGTATTTGTTCCATCATAGACTACGCATTTTGTTTAACTAAAAGGTAGCTTTATAATACATCATATATATTAATAGTCAAACATGGCTGACTGGTTAGCTGGATATCCCTTTTTCGGTTGAACTACTGTATCGATTTGTATAAATATGGTATCTTTAGAAAAGTCTAATTTTTGGATGTTTGCCACAGCCCAAATTATTTGTTGTTATGAATAATTTAAAAATTAAAGAGTAGAAATAACATTGAAATTTTAGTTCCTCTAAAATGACAGAATTCTTAGATGGCGCTGTAATGTAATTATGGATGTCATTTTACAATTCCCTGTTGGATTCCCTACACGAGTTTGAAAGTGTTTTTGCTGTTGTATACAGTATTATTTGATTAAATCACATGATTATATTTCCGCTCATTTATATTAGCGGGTAATTTCTAGTATTTTGAATTTCGTGTTACTGATTTTTCAAGAATTTTAACCTTGTGTTTTAAATCAGTTCAATCTTTGAATAAAAATACAGGAAATAATAGCAATTTGGATCTTTATATATTGAATTTGCATATTTCAAAATATTTTATTTTGAATCTTTATATTTAAAATATAGACATAAGATAAAAAATAATTTCAGAAATTAAAATAAATTTTCTTTGTAGAAACTATTGCTACAAAAATCATTATTTCTCTACTTCCGAGTGTTTTTATTTTCTTTCGTATTCTAACAAAAAAAGTGTGCATATGATTAAATCAAAGTATTTGGACGATTTGAATTATTAACCCATTGATTTCCATTTCATTTTGTTTTCCCAACCACTACCAAAAGTAAAACAATCACGTTTTAACAAAAGGCAAAAAATAAATTTATTAAGCAATTTCCATTTTCACAACATTCGATTGCACTTTGGAATTTGCAACGTTAGAAATTACATTTAATTGCACTTAAAGATACAAAACGAAGTTTGTATAAAAGTATCTTCCTCCGTACTGTTTGATATTAATATCAAAAATGCGGAATTTCTCTCTACATAGCTAAGGTAGCAGCAACTTGGCCACATTGGCTTTTCCTATGGACTGAAGTGTGATGGCCAAGTTGCCGACAGTAGCGAAATCCGATTTTCTCTCCCTCCACAACTGTAACATCTGGATGATGGTTTCTTCCAGTTCCTCTCTATTATTTTCTTCCAAATCTTTCAATTCCTCCTCGGTAAATACGTTTTCTGAAAAGAGAATCACCAATAAGTTAAGCGTAATATTAAAAACGATGAGTTATTAGTTGGATAGCCAGGGTGAAAATTTGTATATAAAATAATGGTCATCGATGATTTTACAAACAAATTTATCTCACACCCAGTTGTAAATCTAAAAATCTTACTTGGAGGTAAGAAGCGAGCCAACTTTTTCCAGTTTGAAGACAGCTGGTCGGAAATGGCGTAAAAGTCGTCTATTATCACTGCACGCTGGGAATCTAGAAAATGAAAATCCTAATTTTTATAAAGCAGATATTGCCAATGGTTGGAAATACGGATGGTCAGTTTTTCAACTAATATAAAACTGATAAAATCGCGATTCTCGGAAATGCTTTGGTTAGTTGGGCCCTCCGAATCAAAAGAGGAATGTGTACCGTACCGTCCCCAATCTATCGCAAAGCACAGAGGTCGCAAACTGCTGCTGGCGAGTCACATGCGGATCCAATGGCGTCATCTTTGGGACCATGTGATTCATACCAGAATTACTAGGCCGAAATTCGAAAATATAATTCGTTAATTCATTTATTATTGTAATGCTATCCGGACAGACAATTTATCAGTTCTGTTGAAAACGTCGGAGGGCGCAATTAGCTCAAAAATTTGAGAACAAAGCTTTAATTTTAACTTATATTGATGATCGGTCGTGATAGAAGCTTACTGCGTTTTCAATGGACGACCGCATTCAATCTTCGAATCCAATCTCTTCAAAACCTTTTTCCAAAAAGGTCCGGGCCCGGCTGATTGAACCCCATCATCCATTGATTCCCTAAATAAGCAGCGGAATGCCCTGCCGTTTATTACTCGTCAAATGGAAAGCATTAAATCACCCAGAACATATTGGGAGAGATGAAATTGAAAGGATCAGTCAGAATGGGATAAAGAATAGCACGGACTGATGGAAGCATCAGTTTCAAACCTGGTTTGGACTAGTTTTAAACTCTAGGAGGGTGGCTATATTAAGTGGATTAGATTAGATTGGTTAAGTCGCCATATCGCACGAGGGATATACTATATCTAGCGGTGGCCACTTATAGAGCCCATCAGAGGTTGGCCAACACTCAAGATGGGCTGATCCAGTTAGTTGAAGGATGGTCAACGGCTGGGACCGGACTCCTCCTGAAAAACTGGAGGTGTGGGATCCGGATTCTCCAGAGTAGTAAGCCACAGCTTTACCACGCGGCCATCCGGCCGATTCTATATTAAGCCGAGATTGTTTGGTTGAGTAATTCTTTTAGGAATTCGGCCTTCTTTACAGCTATTAATTAATTGAGCAATTAATGGAAGCTGGAAGCAAGTAATGGGGAAGAACACGTTTAGTAATCTCAACACGGAATTAACATCGAAATTTACTTACTTATTAATTCCTCGGGAAGAGAAATTAAGATTTCCTCCTTTGGATTATGGTCGGATGGCTGACCCGAAGCAGACTGTTGTAAATTGATTGTTGAATTGTTCAAGTTCATCTCGCGAAAAACGTTGTTGACCTGATTCCAGAAATATCTGTTTCCAATGTGGATGTCTTTGGAATGATCGATTTTAAGGAATTTATCTAAAAATACCATGAATGGTAAATATTTCCCATATTGTTTTCGAGTAAATTTGTTTTTACGTCAGACAGACCATGCCACCTACTTTCCTAACCCTCTCTTAGGCCAGATATAATGAACCTCGGCCGAAATATTTTCCAATAGAACGAGTCGGTATTTTATAAAGTAAACTGTCATTGCGGTTAATCGGAAGTGGTAGATAAAACTGATTTATCGATCTTATATTGGAAGAAAATGTCATTTAGTGGTCAATGGGTACGGTGTAAAGTTCTGGAAACTTACCCAGCAATGGATGAAATAAGAAATGCTGCTGATGAATTAGATTTTCATGAAGCCATCTGATGCATCAATCTTACACCTTAAACTCGTATACTTTATATATTATTATCTGCTCCTTGGGATTAATAACATCCATGGGAACAGCCATCTTGAAACAAATCAACATGTTGGATATGCTCAATGCGTAAATTAAATCCGCTACCAAACGTGATCCGTCACTCACTCAACAGATTCGATAGTAGTACTACCTTAGCCAATTCTGTCACGCACCCTTAATTAAAAAGGTTCGCCATTCTGATTATATACCAATGAAGTTTAACACGGATCTTACCGTGAAATAAAAGTGATAATCCTAAACATTATACATAGGCAGCCGTTTGGCCGAGTGGTAACGCGTTGGCGTGCCACGCACGAGGACCCGATTCAGGTCCCGGATTTTTTTTCGGGGTGCTGGGCACGGCCCGGCGATCCCCGTCTTTTAACATCCGGCCCCCCTCCACGGCCCTCTCGAGGGCACCCACCTTGACGTGGTGAGAGGGCTTACCGGCTGTCACTATGCCTGTATCTGGTGGATCCGGGCCGATAGCCCGCCTTGATGTGGCGAGAGGGCTTACCGGTTGTCACTATGCCTGTATCTGTATATCCGCGCTGATACGTCCATAGTGACAGGGAGAAACTAAGTGGTTGCCAAATGCTTGGCGAGTCGGCCGAATTGGCCGCGTGGAAACGCTTCGGCTTTCCACTCTGGAGGACCCGGGTTCGAGTCTCGGGTCCCACCCCTTGAAAATATTTATCATGGGGTCCGGGCCCGGCCCGTCGATCCCCGTCCTCCACAATCCGGCTGACCCCTCCGCAGGGGTGGGCAGCCTGTGGAAGGGCTTGTTTCGCCCAGCCACTTAGTATTCTCCCTGAATGGAAAGTGGCGTCATCTGTTAACAAAAAAAAAATGCTTGGCGAAATTCTGGCGAAGACGACTCCACACCTTTGACGGGCGTGTGCAGACGTTGGTGTGTCTTCGGTGAGTCGAAAGGGAGTGGTGCCCCAAGTATACAAGCCGTGGGAAGTCCTAACCGGATAATTCGCCCTCGGATCTCGGTTGACTTTCTATAGAGAGATCCAGCAGTACAAACTGGTCGGCCTGAGAAAGGCCTGAGCCCCGGCCCCCAGTTAGCTGCCCCTAGTAAAGAAATTCCTATAGGGTCGGTAGAACATGGCTGCACCCATCCCTCGCTGATGGATTCTCTGTAGCTCGCCACTCGACCGTTCGAGTCCCTGCGGATCCGGGATTAAGAATTGGTCCGACGTATGCCCTGCGTGAGGTATGTGTCCTCTATAAGAGTCCCAATCTTAAGGCGTTGTATCGGTCCGAAGGGATGAATGGTGAAGGGATAGAAGCCGTTACGGTGCCCACCCGAGGGTTGGCCTTGCTCGGGCTGATTGGGTTATTCCAGAGGCCGGGGAAGTTTGCTTCCTAGGGAATCGTAAAACTTCAGGGAGTTAATCCGAGCGATATTCGGCCACGGCAAGGCGCCAGGAGCCCGGCCATTGCACGGCGTCGTCGATATATCATCTCCATTGTGGCTGCCTGTCTGGCGCGGAGAGTGGGCACTGGTCTCAGGCGAGAATCTCCCCTCTTTTCAAGTTGGGTCGGCTCGTCGTCATGCGTTCCGCCCATCCGATGCGATTATTAATAAGGGTTGTGCTCTTGTAGAAGGTTCGGTTATACTATACTCTTCCGACCTTCCGGCGGGCTGTCGCGATTTTCGCGGCGGTTGTGCCCGAGCTTTAGTGTCCTAAGGATTTCCCATTTTTGGGAGAACTTGATGTGAGAAAACCGTAGAGTTTTCGATCCCATCGGGGACAGTCCGGTCGCTCAGTAATGAGCACCAGTCTCAGTAGCGAATATCAGCCTCTTGTGTCTCCGCTCCCTCTGTAGACGGAGGCAATTCTCGGCCCTTTAAAGGTCGCTTCGGTGACACAGTGCACGAGATACGAATGCGGCTTTCTTATCCCTAGGCCTGGCAAACCTGAGCGAGTCCGCCGTATTCGTATTTCGTTCGCTTGAAACAACATAACTTGCCCGAACGATATCCTCAGCTTCTTCACAGCGTTTTAGTAAAACAGTTTGTTGAGCGGCTAATTTCTTTTTTAACTTTTCGATTCTATCGCTTCTTAGTTGCCCTGTTAAACTTCCATATTTTTGAAAATGTTTGGTGGTATAATGTCTTTTTAAATTGTACTCTTTTAAAACCGCAACGGCTTCATTACATATCAGACAAATTGGCTTGTTCTATAAATAACAAACAAATATTCTTGGATCCACTTCTCCTGGAAGGTACGACGTTCTTGATCAACATTTCTGTATTTACTACCTGAAATTCTGGACATATTTTAGGACCAGAAATTTTTCAAAACAGTCAAAACTTACTAATCCAATTTCTGTACTTCCCAATTGATCTTAACGCAAATTGGTGGGAATCACAGCTGCTTCTCTTCACATAGCGGGTGGCCTAACCATCTCGAATATTCCAGAATTTACTGACACCGTCTAGTCTAGCGGTCGCCATATCGGCGTGACAGTATTAATATGAAACAGAGAAATTTAGTGACGGGCAGGACAAATCTTGTTCGAGAGTTGCATGTGGCCCGCGGGCCGGGGTTGCCCAACCCTACTTTAAAGTATCCACTACACATTAAATAGGCGGGCGGATGGCCGAGTGGTAACGCGTTGGCGTACCACGTTGGAGGACCCGGGTTCGCGTTCCGGGTCTGGTCCCGGATTTTTTCGGGGTGCTGGGCCCGGCCCGGTGAATTCCCGTCCTTCACCATCCGGCCCCCCTCCACGGGTGTGGGTGCAGCCCACCGTCCTTCACCATCCGGCCCCCCTACACGGGTGTGGGTGCAGCCCGTGGGAGGTTGGAACTGGCCCCGCCCCCTTAGTAATCTCCCTGATTGGAAAGGTCGTCCTTCACCATCCGGCCCCCCTCCACGGGTGTGGGTGCAGCCCTTGACCCCCTCCACAGGTGTGGGTGCAGCCCGTGGTTGGAACTGGCCCCGCCTCTTAGTAATCTCCCTGATTAGAAAGGGGACGTAAAATATATATATATAAACACATTAAATATATTAGTTTTTACTATGCTGATATTATTACGATTAATAATATTTCAAAAAATGACTATATAATTTTTGATGAAAATTCCAACAATCACTGGGAATTTTTCGATTTCCAATGCGAGTAATTGATAATCTGATAATAGCCATCTTATGGCGAACTTATAGATTATAATAAACGACTTTCTATCGCCACCTGTTTAAATTCTTACGAACTAGAGAAAAATAAGCTACTGTCCGACCAGCTTAGCCGCGACCATCGATGCAAGTACGCGTGCGTTAACTGAACGAGTCCAGTGACAAAATAGGGATGATAGCTTTGCACAGGGATGTTTTTCAAACGCGAGATAACTGAAGTTGAATGGAAGTTTATTGTAATGTCGAATGCTAAATGATTAGTTTCGACGTTGGAAATAATATATTTAACAGACTTAATATAATATTAATTCAACATTCCCACCCGTCATTATACCGACTGCGTCTCTCCCTCGATTACCATCTTGCCCTGATTCACTATTTATTGTATTGTTAAAGAATTTTTAAACAATAACTAGCGTATATTGCAATGTAAAATAAATTTTAGATTAACGATATACAGTATCTGGTTTTATATACTGAATTTAAGAAAAAAAAGAAAAGCATTTAAAAAGTTTATTTGATCAAATAAATTTTCGCTGTGTAAGTGATTATTATAGAGCTGTATAGTAGCGTAATTAATAGCGATATAAATACGACTGATAAACTTGTAAACGATAACTTTTGATACATTTCTAAATAATTGGATTTTTATAGAAAATAATGGATATTTTTATGCATAAGATCTTATAAAATTTCCAAAAAAAAAAAAAATTGAATTATTTGCTTTTCTATACTATACGTCGATTTATAATCCTAAATTCCGTTAGGATTATAGTTTAATCCTGCTATTAAAAAATGAAGTTTTTTCCTGTAATACTCATCAGTTACAAATAAGATGATGTAATTAATGCTTCAATATTTTTACAATTTTCAGTTATAAATTAGAATAATACATATTTCTATCGTAATAATATAAATTTCATGAAGTCAGTTTTTGCATAAAAGTGTCTTCAAAAAATTTAATGCTTTATGAAGAGTTTTTTATATCATAAACAATAATCTCAAATTAAACAATTACTAGTAAAATATGCTTGGTGAAACTATCATCAAACAATAAAATAATATAATAATAATAACAAAATTGTTATATAAATTAAATGGTTTATTGAATTCAATTTCCTTTCTAAAAATTGAAAATATTATTTAAAATTGTAAAAGTAATCATTTTAAAAATAGGATTTTTTTAGTAAAAAATTGCTTTAATGGAAATTAAATTGGATGCTAGATTATATTACATATATATTCCAGTATAAGTCGACTTTTAATTTAAGATAGAAAATATATTGTCCCATGTAAAGTCGATATTAGAAAATCAAAGCATAATTTATTTTGCCTATTTTTATATTTCTGCATAATTATATGTACTAAAGATGCAAAAATGTTTAAATGTTTTTTTGATAGTAAATGAACAGTATATTTATATTAATTATTTTATAAAAAATATGCTGTTTATCATTGATAGATACTTCAATATTAAGTGATAAAGCAACTATTCGAAATTGTTTTTAAAAATCTTATAATTTAAAAACTGTTTTATTGTAAGTTATTAAGATAAATTTTGCATCATATGTAAAAACTTGATGATCCATATATAAATTTTCACGTATTTTCTTTGTCTAAAATTATTAAAATTTATATATAGGCCTATATAAATAGCAGTAATCTACAAAAATATTTAATTTGATCTATTTATGCATAATTAAATAAAAATATAACTAATTTCAAAGAAAATAAAAACACATTTATCTTCTATAAATTTGAGTGAATTCATGAAAGTTTCATTGTTCTTTTTGAAAATTATTGATTTTAAATATGTTGTATTATGATAAATAATAAAGTTTATAAGATTTATAGATGATATTTATAAATTTTAAGATATATTTTTTACTATTTCTCTGTCCAATAATGTATTTTATGTGGAATATGTATCTTGATTTACATGATTTGCACTAGGAAAATATTATCTTATAAGTCATGATTTATTCATTGTTAAATATAAAAATAAAGGTTTATTTATAAGTACTTTGGCATGAAGAAAGTTAAAACTACTTTATCAATTAAATTATTTTAAATTATTCAATGTTAGACATTAGTTTAAATTTTATTTTACAGACACTGTTAATATGTTGTGTTTCTTTAAATCTTTCGAAAGTATGACCTCGTTTTTGGCTCATTTCTTTGAATTCTATCTCAGAAATACCAAAGGGACAGATATTTTTCATGTTTTTCAATTTTTCTCTATTCTTTTAATATCGTTGTGTAACACTTTTAGTATCCATTTTTCAAATTGAATATCATGGGATTACATTCACTAGTAGTAAAACATTGACATATGATATTTGATGTTATTATTTTGTTTGAAGAAATCTTTAAAATTGTCTCTGAAGATACGCGAAATACTTTAACATTAGAAATTATTTCTGTTTTTAATGTAATTATTATCGAGTTCATTTTAGTTGAATATAAAACAGCTTCAGGAGTTTCTGTTTGTTCATTGATTTAAACGAAACAAAGAAGATAATGATAATTCCATGTAACTTTTTTTCAGTAGTATAAACAATTGTATCGTGTAGAATATTTACAATGTTGTTCACTTTTATTATTATTATTTTTTAAGCCATTGTCTTTATTGATTATTTTATCGTATAAAATTACTGAAAGACATCATTGATAAATCTAATTTTAAATATTTACTGATAATCTAATGAAAAGAAGGTATTTAGGTTTTATATACCGAGTTAAAATGAAATTTATTATAAAATTACTGAAAGACATCATTGATAAATCTAATTTTAAATATTTGCTGATAATCTAATGAAAAGAAGGTATTTAGGTTTTATATACCGAGTTAAAATGAAATTTTTTTTTCCACATTTTTTTTTTTTTTTAACTTTGATGGACGTTTGTAAGAGAAAATCTAAGGATTTTGGGATGTGTAAGGATTTTCCCTAATAAGATGCCTTCTCAAATAACCGTTTTATCGAAAATAAATATAGTATTTTTCAGTTGTTCCTTATAAATCCATAATCAATAAGATAATCTGAAAAACGTGTTTTCAGTTGACCATATTTTTTTTTCTGTTATTTTCACATGACAGTTAAAAAACGCAAAACAATATATATAAAACTTTTTATATTAGACCCCAATACATAAAAAATATATAAGAATCTAATAATGTACTGGGAAACCGCAAGAAAACACCTGTTTCTTGATATAATTCTAGCATGAATGATTTTATAAGCTCGTATCGAGACGACTGAAACAAAAATTTATTATTTTTCACGCCATCTTTTATGATTACAATTAATTCCTCTTTTATACGTGACCAAAATTAAATAAACAATTTTTTAATTCGTCGAATTAAGTACTATCGTTAAATTGAATTAACCAAAAGCTAACGAAGTTTACGTTTTATTTACTTTACTAATTATCATTGAAAACTCAGTAATTAGCTTATATTTCACAAAAATATAAACTTTTTGAAGGAATTTTCTCGTACGGATTTAGAGAATTTTTTCAACTTTTTATGTACCATTTGTTTTTTCAAATAAATTGTTTGAGTGATCTGCATAATTTTAAAAAATTTCATCTCATCATTCGAAAGTTTACAATAAAATTTTCTATTTTTTTCCCCTTCCATGCTAACTGGAAAGAAGCTAAGAGTTCAATTTACAAGAATACCATATCTTTATCATTAAAGTTTCCCTTCCACGCTAACTGGAAAGAAGCTAAGAGTTCAATTTACAAGAATACCATATCTTTATCATTAAAGGGACTTTGTCTATCCATCAACAGATAGGATGTACGATGTAGGTAGTCTTTACATCATCAACCATTGCATATATCTCTTTAAAGTGACGTAGAATTTCCTCAAGTCTCCTTACATATACGTTTGCCAAATTGACCTGGGAACTGCAACAGACGGGCTCAGATAACCAACTCTACATTCGCGCTTGAGCCATTATACATCCAGGGACATTGAATATGTGAAACGCGGGGATGAAAACCTCACTAGGCACAAGATACTTAAATCGAAAACGTATCAGGTTATGCGGTATTGATCCGAGGATTTTCTTCTGACGTTGTATTGTTCTTGAATGCTAAAATTCGAGATTGCTCGAAATGGGAAAATGATTTTATTATCGTAACGCTTGTGTAATCTCAAAGTTACTAAAATATTTGTTTTATTATTTTTTATATACATAGATAGATTTTATTGAAAACTTTCATCGTTCTTTCGCAAAAAAAAAAGAAAAAAATTATTTTTAAAGAAAACACTTCGCGATAGTTTATAGCGGTTAAAACTTTAATAAATCTTCATAAAAAAAGATTATCAAGTTTGACAAAACGATTTCTATTTTGTGAGAGAGCAAGCAGATGGTAAATTTAAATTGATTTGTTGGTGCAAAAATATCCCCTGAAAGAAGTTACAATTTGCATTCGTTATAAAATATGTAATAAATGTTTTGTACTTTTAAAACTGATTTCGAATCCTTGTAAACTTTTTCAAGCGATATTAATTATTTCTTTTGATATTCCTTAGGACATTCTAACGTCTGAATTATTAATTTAAGAATTATTCGAATAAACTGTATTAAATATCACTTGATTTTGTTTATCAATAAAAAGAGCTAATAAATTAAAAATAAAAAACTAAGAAGAAAAGCAATAAACAGAATCGCTAAATAAGAAACGATGACTTATTTACTATACACTGATTAATATTGATACAATTTATGTTGAAGAAATCGAAAGAAAAAAGAAAAAAGTATTATTCTTTCAACTTAAAAAGAGAATTTTATTTTAAATTAATTTTAAATTCGAGATATTTATTATAAAATAAGCTTAATACTTTGTTTATCGAAAAAATTGGAATCAATTTGAAATTTTCTTTCCTTCCTTTCCCTTAGATTTTTTTTCCTTTGTAATCAGTTGAACGATTTCAGGAGAAGTCATGGCGAACATCTTCTACATTTGCTGTTTTATTTCTCTAAAAGAATCTAATTTTAAAACTTTGCCTTTATATATACTGTATGTACTGTAATTCATTTAAAAAAAGTTAATCAGATTATTGTAATGAAAATATATTAATAAATTCATTTGAATTCATAAAGTGTTTTGTAAAAAATAAATTTTATAGTAACAAACTCATTAAACGGATGGATTATGATTTAATTGAATGCAAAAATATTAAATTTTAATTAAGAAAAACCATGTCGCTAACTTAAATAAATAAATAAATAAATTTTATCACACGAATTCTAAAAAACAACTCCGAACAGATACAAACAATATATTTTATACTCAACAATGACTCCAATAGCTTTACAATAGGTGCAGTTTCTGATGAAAGACATTATTGCTTGATTTTGTGCAGATCCATTCCGATTGGCTAGATTCAGCATTACTTTCAAAGTTATGGCTGACATTATTGCTAAAAAGATATTGGACACATACAGACTGCCTTTTTTGACAGTACCGTGGACAATATCTTGAGAAAAATACTTACTTTACCTATCTTAATGTTGTCTTTAAAAAAGAAAACTATAGCTGCAATGAATATGAAGAAACCTTTCTACTAAGTTAAAAACTTTTATTATTCTTTTTAAAAATTAGATAACATGTTTACGATCGTTTACAATTTTTTTCTGGAAATTTAAATTTTCAAAAGCATAAAAATCAACTTTGAAAGGATTGCAAGCCCCTAATATTTCTAGAAAAAAAAAAAAATGCAAACATATATTGATTTTTATTAAAATTAAAATAAAATTAGATTTTATATTTTTAAAATGTTCTGGAAAATATTATGCGTTATTCCCTTTTTATTTACTCTTTATTCCGCTGAGAGTATTAATTTTATATTTTTTATATCTGTTATTTCTCGTTTATGTGATCGAAATGATAAAATATTATCGCAGAGTTGCAAGTTTAGCTATTAAGGATGAAAAAATAAGATAATTGATAGTGTAGCATTCATCTTAAAATTTAAATATCAAAAATTTCAAGTAGTTCTTCGTGATATCCACAAAGATGTGGTTCTTCCTATTTCGACATGTTTGAAAAGAACAAATTTTTTTTTTCGCATGCTATTTCACAAACTTGTTAGGATTTTCGATAGGGAAAAAAAGTTTTTTAATAAAAAAAATAAAAATTGAAAATAGACTAGACGGATCCTCAAAATAAGACCTGTCCATATTTAATAAATTTTCGTAATGGATAATCCTCGAAGAAAATAAATAATCCATCTTTTATAATCAAATATTTGTCCTGTAAATCCTCTAAACTATAAAGTTTTAAAGATAAATTGAGAACTTCAACTTTTTTAACAACTATACTTCATGATATAATCATTATATAATATAAGAAATAATTAGACAAGTAATTTCAAGAAAATCTCAGTGAAAAAAATTTCTCTGCCTAAAACATAAATATTCCGCTTTATCAGGCAGAACACTCTTCTTCATGCCTTTTAATTAATTTTTTGATTGGATAAACAAAGTCAATATTTACTGTATCAATATTAAACGGTAGAAGGAGACTAATAGCAAAAAAATATAAAAAAAAATCGTATGGATATTGTCTCCTTAATAAAATACTCCAACCTGGTGGAAACATAATTTTACTGTATTATCCAAACTAGAAGAGAATTTTCTTATAGATTTATTTTTAATTAAATAGATAAATATCTAAAATAAATTTATGTGTATTTATTGAAAGCACACATAAACGTTGATATGAGTTCTTAATATTTTTTTAAACTTTCGAGTTAAGTTAATTTATAAAAACAGAACTGGATGATTTCTTAGCCAGATCATTGCTTTCAGAGCAAAGTCATTACGTTAATTTACAAAGTAAAGATTGTTGGATGATGAAAAGAAGCTTAGTTATTCGAGGAGAAAAAACAATATTTATCTTCCTCTTACTTGCAATCTAAGTCTCACCATAGTACCATTCGTTTCTCCAAAAACCTATCCCAATCTCTATTTATGTTAGAAAGGTGGAAATTAATAAATGGCATTATAGCAAATCGATAGAAATGGTGCTGGAATTGAACAATGTGCTTTCCATCGATACATTCTTTCAGTATTTTTGGTTGGGAATGCTGCCAAATCGATATAAAAGCAATTAAAACAAACCAACACGAGATTAGTTATTTCACCGGCAACTGATATTGCTGGTGTGGATGTCATTTTTAAAACTCTTTTTTTTTCTAATTTTTTTTATGTGACATATCTGGAATCGTATTCAATACCAGAAAGAAATAAATCAATAAATTTAGAAAAATGAATAACGTTCAAACCACATTCTCACTGTATATAACAATAACAATTCATCAGTAGCATTTTAGACTTCTAAAATTAACATAATTATTCAATCTAATTTTTTTTTATGTGACATATCTGGAATCGTATTCAATACCAGAAAGAAATAAATCAATAAATTTAGAAAAATGAATAACGTTCAAACCACATTCTCACTGTATATAACAATAACAATTCATCAGTAGCATTTTAGACTTCTAAAATTAACATAATTATTCAATTTGAATCTTCTAATTTTTTTATTATTATTGCTATTATTCTCCATTTAAGTAAATATTAAAATTCATGAAAATCGTAACGATAATTACGAATCTGTTCAAGCGAAAATTCTACATTTTCTTTTTTTTTTTTCTTTCATATTTTAATGAGAAAATATATATATATATAAAACTTTAATAGGGTTTTAATTGTAATACACAGTATTACAATTAACATGTTGGTAAGTAACTAGACTTATTAATTATTAGTGAAATAGTGTTTGTTATCGAATTTTATTCTTACTTCGTTTGTTGTTCGGAGATGATCAGGGATTGCAGTAAATATCCATTATGTCATTGTATGGCCGGTAGCATCTTTGCCTAATATAACGCTAGACGTAGCCTACAGCTACGGTTGACAAGCGTCACTTGAATAAATCTCAATAAGGAGATTACAAACAGAACGAATTGAAGCGTGGATTTTTAGAACCAAAGACGGCTGAGATCGGAAATAAGCTCATTAATCACAACAGATAATGAGTAAGATTGTGTATGGAGAGCGCTGAACCGAATTGACGGTCCAATGTTTGACTGATTAACTTTCTGGGCAACATTGTCACGATGGTGAAATCCGTGTGATAAATAATCGTTTGATTGTGTCATCTTACTATAATTGCATGTCTAAAGTTGAGAAAAGTATCAAGAAATTTATTTTTTTTCCACAGTTTTGTAAATTGTTTAAGTCAATTAAAACTTAAAAAGATGACGATAAAAAAATTCCAGAAGCATTTTTTTAGTTACTATACTTCAATACTTTTTTTTTTGTTACTCATTTTTGTTTTAAAAGCTCTATTAACCGTCACCTTCGAATTATTGTTAAATTAAAAAAAAATATTCACGCATAATAATGTTCAAACTTTTAACTATATTAAAAGAAATTTTTATAAATTACCGAATGAATTTTTTTTTCTTCTATAAAAGAAAAACTTTTTTCTTTATGATATTCACCCCTCTTTTTTTTTCCTTTTTATATTCAGTTCTAGAAAATTAAGAAGAGAGAGAAAAATGTGTTAATTTAAACTTCTTTCAATTAAAAGGAAATTCGAAGGATTAATAACCGTGTTTTTTGTAACTTTTACTAATTATCTTTAATTTCGACGTAATTACTACTGTGCTGTAATTATTAAGCTACTCTAATTCGAAAATTTATTGCTTTGATTGTAAGCTATATCTTTGTTTTATCTAGTTTTAAAAAAAATCGCAAAGAATAAAAATAGCAAGAAAATTCAAAACTTATAAGTTATAAATACATATACGTAAATATTTTTTTCCTTAATTTAATTAATGATCACATAGATAAAACCGTTAATTAACGGGTAATTATAAAATTTCGCAAATAAACAAATTATAATATTTAAACAAATATGAGCTTATATCGATTCACAAATAAAAACAATATTTACTCTAAGGAATATTGTTTGTATAACAAAATTTTGGTTTATTTAAATATTTTAAAAGTACTCTTGTGGGTTTTAAAAAATACATAAAAATTCAACCAATACAAACATTTAAAACATCAAAAAATAATAATAATAATATTTTTAAATTGTTATATATCGTAAAACATTTAAAAGATAAATTACATTACGTCCGGTTAAATAAATATAATAATTATTAAATTAATTCGTTAATCATTAACATATAATTATAATTAATTATAATATTTATTAATAATTAATGCATATTAGATAATTAGCTTTCATGTTTAGTTATTCATATTTAAAGCATTAATGACAATGACTAATAATAATAAATTAATAATATATAGAGTATTGTGTGTTTATCAATAAAACAGAGCTTTATTATAATTATAATTAATATGTTTGAAATTAAAATTCTTTTATCGTTTTAAAGTTTATAAAATGAAAGAATTTGCTTCTTTGTTGCTAATTATGAGAGCGTTAGACAAGAATTATGAAACTCAAACATGTGAGATGATATTAAGTAATTTATATTTGGCAGAGATCATTAATAAAACAAACGTTAATTAGTTGACTATGATATTATTTATCAAAATAAATATTCAAATAGATATTGCGAGCTTGATAAAAATTAAATGTAGATGTGATGAATGAATGCTTTAATCCTAAACAAATGTGGAAAATTATCAATTAAAATAGAATATATTCTGAATAAATAATAGGATATTTATTAAGTTAATAGATAATTGAGATGTACTTATGGAAATTAAAAAAAGAAATTTTTTTTTTTTATATTTTTGGAACAGGTCAAGAAGCTACCGTGACAGGAACTGTTGGTGAATCGGTGGAACTTCCGTGTGATGTAGACGTAGAATCTTGTGGTGAAGTTTATTTTATCACCTGGACCAAAAACGTTTCGAACGAGTGGAAAAGACTATATTTGTACAGTGATACGGTGGAGAAGCCATTGCAAGAATTAGCGAATCCAAAGCGGGCTTCCTTCTCTCTGAAAAAATCGACTGCCCATTTAAAAATATCTTCTCTAAAATTAGAAGACGAAGGAAGCTACAAGTGTGACGTGACATACGTCAGAGGAAAATGTCCATCATTGTCTTATGCCCATCTATTGATGCACGGTAAGTTATTAGAATAGATAAGAGTGGAAAAATATGAAAGGAGAATGAGAATAAATGAAAAAGGGGGAAAGGCACTTTCTTTATTGGTCGTATACGCATTTCAATCGGTCCTTGGTAAAATATGTCGGGCGGGGCACGGCTATCGCGTCTCGTACTAGATAATAATGAGAATCGATATCAAGAGCTGAAGATAAGAGAAGACCAACTTCTCAATATGCACTCGCTTATCAACTGCCGACAGTGGAATGTCAGGATATCCGACTGCAGTGGTTCTATAAAACTTCGTTATGGATGATTTCCATCTTCGACTGGGCACAAGATTAATTGCGACTGGTATTTTTATTACTTCTATTCTGCTATCCATCCAATCGTATTTTCATCCACAATGGAAACTAAGGTGGATCTATTGAATGCGACGAAACGACTAGATGGGGCAAATTTGGCAGATTACTCTCTACCCCATCTGAATGCGAGATTTGAAATGTTGTGTAAAGATAAGACTTTAGTTTTTCTTTTGCTTGAAGCCTGTGGATTGTCGATAATATCCACGACTACTACCAGTCTGACTTTTCTATGTCGTCTCCTCAAAAATGCATTTTCTGAAGAAGTAGAATTTTTTTCCTTTTTTTTAATTCTATATCGCATCTCCCGACTTTTTATAATTTAAATATGTCTTTGATACTTAGTTCCAAATCAAAAGTCAATTTAAAACTCATATCGTGATCATACTGCAATAAATTTTTTTAAATATCCCAAAAATTGTTTTTTCTCTTTTCTTAATTAATGCAATTTTAAAGTCGATTTTATGGATAAATCTATATATATTTTTCTTCGTTATTGTTTATAATAAAAATTCTAAAAGCTTGTAGAATTTTTAAATCATTTTATACGCGAAAAAGTTAATTTTTAAATATATTTATATACGAGAGGGGAAATGTGTAAATTAATCATATAGTTAAAATATTTATAAAATTTCATATAATTTAATGAAAATTTAAACATTTTAGTAAACAAATTTTAAAAATACATCCGTGGTCTTTTCCCAGTTTTCAACAATAAGCAGCCAACGCGACCAACTTTAATCGGTTTTTTTTTCCGGAAAATAAAATAAGAGAAATACGTAGCTAAGAAACTTGAGATGGACTGTTTCGCCATCAAATTTATTACATCGACTTTAGGGAATTTCTGTTCCCAGTAGATGTCAAGCCAGTGCAAATAGCAAGCTAGAAAGTAGGTTGAGTCGTTTAAATAGAAACTGTAGGTTGAGTTAAATTGTTTAACTCGTTCTCTTGATACAATTAAAATAGAACTTAATCAATAATTAACCATATTTTTTTTTCTCGTCTTTGAGTTTAAACATTGTTTTAAAGTATTTATGAAAATATTTAAAATGAAAAATATCGATTCGCATTAAAAAAAAAACAAAACCAACGCGTACGTATAAATTATTCCAGCAAGTCTGAAAGTTATCTTTTATTCGCATTTATATAATTAACTATAAAATCCAATTTAAATATTCAAATTTCTGATTGCTAGATTTTAATTTTTAAACAGTATTGTTGCAGAGTGCATCGGATGTTATTTAGCCATCTCGCAAGTTGGTTGCGAATTTGCTAATCCTTCAGATTATATTTTAAAGCTGGTTTCCAATTTCGTATATTGTTTGGAACCGAATTTACTAGAAAGCATTATGAATATTGCTATTTTCCAAACTACTTATTACTACCCTGCTTTACAACAACTGTTTGGTTTGCAGTTTGTGGTTCGTGCAGAATAACGTTTCAATCAATGTAGAAAAATATCAGCAGTAAACATCAATTAATATTTTCGGTACAGGTAATTTTATGAGAACATTTGTCGAACACTCGAAAAGCTACACTCTGCAATATGCAAAATTATTTTTAACTGTTTATCTCTAGAAATTATGAATAATAATATTTAATATAAATCATTTCTGTTATTATCTACACACACATATATATAGTATATTTTTTACTTTCAGATTTAAACTCTGTTATTAGTCATAAGCAAGATTAATTTAATGTCGGAGAACAATTTTTTCTTTCTTTCTTCTTTCTTGGAATTTAAGACGATTTTATTTTTAAATTGCGCGTTGTAATTACGTAAATGGTTCATAATTTCGGACGTTATTCTATAATTAGTAGTTATATATTATAAGTAATTCAAAAAATTGCCGATTTCATTCGTCGTTTTATAGAAATTTGTGGTTGTAGAAATTCCACTAAAAGGTTGGAGGACCTTTGAGGGCAGCGACCACAAAAACTTTAGCGAATGGAATATGCTTGCTTGGCTCAGTTTACATAGGTTTTCATTGATTTTCAATTAAAATGTCTGGATACCGTCCAAGTTTTCTTTTTGCGTAAATATATCACTTTATACTGTTTTCCTTTTTCTTTCCTTATCAACAAATGAGATTTCGTGTAATTTGTACTTAACGTTCTTATCAAGTGGAAATAATTTCTGTTATATATGTTTCTTTGTTTTAAGTTAAGCAATATTCGCAATGAAATTTTTCATTTAGAAAAACTTTCTTAAAAAGTCATCACTTACACTTTACATTTGATAACGAAAACATGAAATTATCGCGATATCTCAATGTAAGCTATCATAATATAATTACAATATAGAAAATTTTTTTATATATGAGTTTAAAATTTTTTGAGCTTAGCAAAATGGAAAAATATATAATGAAAAAAATAAAAATGATTAAAGAATAATCTTTAGCATAGATGCTAAAATTTAGCATAATTTAAATCTCAACATATTAGACTTTTGCTATATTAAAACATAACATTTACTTTATTTATTTTTTGATAATTTTGTAATTATTATGTTTAAAATTTAATAAGTACAAGCTTAAACAAATACCAAATGGTAATTTTATTAATGCAAATGTTTTAGAATAGTATGCATAATTAATTATTAAAAAAAAAAATTAAACTTAGCAATGGAGAATTATTGGAAAACTCCATTTTTATCGTTTCGCTCTAACTGCTGCACAATATTTTCCATTTGTTTAATTTTACTACATTATTTAAATTCTTAATTACGATAATTTCAATTTTATAATGTCTCTGTGTTTATTTTTAAAACGTAATGATAGATTTCTTTCTTCTTTCTCTAGAAAGACCCCACCCACCAGCTATACTATTTGGAGGAAGAGAATATAAAAATGGTTCTAGTGCAGGACCATTTGTTGAAGGGACCACTGTTTCCTTTCTCTGTACAACTCATGGTGGAAAACCAACACCAGACGTGACATGGTGGAAAAAGGAAGAGAATCTACCAGAAGAAAGCACAATGCCTGAAAACGAAATGGGTATAAACAACGTTACATCGAAAGTCAAATTTCAAGTGATGAGAGAAGATTTAGGTTCAGTACTTGAATGCAGAGTCGAAAATGATGCTACCGAAACTCCATTAGTTGCGTGGATTCGTCTAGATGTTGATGGTAAGGTAAATTGGACAGATTGATGTCACGCAGAAAGAAGTTTTTTTTTCTTTTTCTTAACCATTAGTAAACATAAGATAAATGATGATCAATTATGTGTCATTTCAGCATGTATTAGAACACAATGCTACTACCAGCAACTATTTTAAATCGCCTTTTGCTGTCCGTGTCAAACTTAATGATAAATGGAAGAGATTAAAAAGAAGAGGTTTACCTTTCTTAAATATATCGGGGAGTAGAAAATTTATAGATCGACTTAAAAATAGAGACTTGGTGACCAAAATTGCTGTCGCTATTATAAGAAAACGGTTGTTACGGTTACTTACTGGTTGTTAAGTGAATAACTTTATATAATACGAGTGCCTATGTTGATTAAATTTTCTTCTTGGTAAAGTGTTTCGAAAATTTTCTAAGAAAATAAGAAATTAAGATAATTTTAATGAAACTAGACGGCGGCCTTTAAAAGAAATTTAGAAATTTTAATGCTATTATATAAATTTCTACGTAGGTTTATTTAATAGGAATAACAGTAAATGTCATTTTACGGTTAATTATAAAGATGTATTTATATAACAACACGCCATTAAATATATATACGTCATCTAATTAGTATAAACGTATTTAGCCATACATAAAACGTTTAAAGCGTTAATTAAATTAATAATTAAATAATCCGTTTAGACTTGGAAGTAAGAGAGAGTGTTTGCAGAAATTTCACAAAATTATACACAAATAGTTTTTGCAAAATGCTATTTTAGATAAAATATTCTCAATGTCCGATTCTAATGATGTAATTCTGACAAGTGTTTAAACACATGCAACGCCATTAATGTTTAACTGCCACTCTGAAATCTTCAATATGCTAATAATATCTTTATCCTTAATATTATCAAGGCAAACGATCATTACAAGCATCAGGCAAAGTGTTAAGGAGGCATTAGTACAATATGTTAAGTCTTAATATCCTAACTTTCATCAAAAATATTCAGTAATAAGATGCAACATCTGCCAGAAGAAAAATAAAAGAGAGAGAAAAATCTACAACAAACACATTTTTCCACTTTGACATTTTCACTGTCAAAATTATTTTCTCGAAATTTATTCTTTCTGAAGATTTTAGATGAAGTGTTAGCTAAGTTAATTGCCAAAACGTCAAAATATTGCCAAAACTTTCTATTAATGGATGAAAAATTTTCTTGTTTATTGATAAAAATAGAAAAATAGCATCCTCGTCATTTATTTTTCTAAAAGAAGAAGAGGAGAGGAAAAAAATTAGAATGTTTTGTTTTACAAAATGGAAAGCATTTCTCGATTCCTTTGTATGCCTGATTTAAGTTATTGGTTTATCGATAGAATTTTTTTAAACAGGTCTAATGTAAGGTTGTAAAAAGTGATATCTGCTGCTTTTCACTTATATGAGTTCCTTAGTGTGGCAGTTCGACAGGTAGATAAGTAGAAGAAACTAAATCTGATATCTGGTTGAAAATCGAACTTTTAAATCTTTTCATCGATTTTATTCCCTATTTTTTTACCTTTTTGGATCATTATTATTACAAAATTTATTATTTGGCAGTAAAAAAATCACTTATTTTGATAAATATTAGCGCTAAAGGTAAATACAGCACTAAAAAATATTTAAATTCCTCTAGAAAAGAATTAAGATGTCAAAAAATTATTATTATTTTTTTTTATAAATAAATTAATTATGTCTTGTTATTAAAAAAAATATATTATATTTTTCGATTAGCACCGGCGTAAAATTAAAATTAATAAAAATATATTTTGTATAATTATCGGATAATACATTAATAAGAAAATATGGTGGAAATTTGTGCAATGGGATAATTAAAAAGTGTGATAAGGAAAATTGCAATTTTAATATTCATAGTAGATTAATAATGTAATTATTAATGAGTGTAAGTCATCGTTTTAAGTGCTGTTAAGGCGCTTATTAACCAGTGTTTGATAAGATTATAATAACGAGAAAATTAACTTAAAACTTATTATTGTCGGTTGAAATAATCTAATGAGATCATATATTGAAGTTTTAAATCTGAATTATACAGTATGGAAAATTTTTACTTAATTTTACAGTTAAACCCTTCGCTTTGGAATTAGAAGAGCAACCAGTACCAGTTATTGAGGGAGAACACGCCGAATTAATTTGTATAGTTGACGGTGCCAAACCTGCAGCTTCAGTGAAGTGGTATAATGGCACAGAACTAATGGCGGTAACTTCTAGCATCCAAGAAGTATCTTTGGATGATGGTACATTCCGCACGATAAGTCATTTGGAATTACCTCTAACAAGATATGATCACATGAAAACAATTATTTGTAAGGCAATAAATTCTGTGATGGAAAAATCTAAAGACGAGGCCTTGGAAGATACTGTCAGGTTACAAGTTTTATGTACGTATTTTTTTGTTCATTTTAACAAGGAAAAAACAGTTTACGACACTAAATTTTATATATTTATTTTATCTTTAAATACATTAAATTTACAATATGTATCTTAGCACAAATTCATTAATGTTTGATTAATTTGTTATAAACTAGCCAATCAAATATTTCAAGCATTAATTTTAAAAAAGTGTCAAATTTTATATTGATTTACAGCCAAAAAATATCTTAATACCACGTTACCATATTGAAATTTTTTGGCTCTAAACCAATATAACGGTAACTATACGTTTTTTGAATAAATGATTATATTTAGAAATTAGTCGATGAAAATAATCTAAATTAAAATCTAACGGTCATAAAATTGATATATACTTCACAATTAATTACAGGAAATTCAATAAACAATTAAAAATTTTTATTTTCGGCGAATTGTTTCATATTTGATAAAAATCGCTATTAATTTTTTTCGTTTGGATGTTCTACGTATAAAATAGCAGATATGAATGTTTATTAATTTTTTTAATTAATTAATTTATAAATTTCCTCTGTTAAAGTGCTACTATTTCTGTCCCTGAGTGTTATCAACTTTTATAAAAATGCAGACAGCAAAATTATGAGTCGTATTTAAGAATTTCTCGTTAAAGTACATAAAATGATATTTTTGGAGAAAATTTTAGAAATTTCCTATCTGATATCAATTAAAAACAACAACAACAACAAAAAAAAAAACATTATTCCGATAAAATTTAATAAATATTGCAAAAAATAGAAGAAATATCAAGTCATACCAAAAGTAATACTTTTAGCATTAAGTTTTGAAAGGATATAAAAGATAAACCACTTTCTAATTTAAATCAAGTATATATTTCATAGAATAATGCCACTTCAGCTTAGTAGTATTTATAAAACTAAAAATTCATGTTTAGACAAGCTGAGATTCGTTTGAACAAGTACAGTATAAAAACGACATTACTTTTGGGATGATCTGATATTTAAATCAGAAATCGATTAATTTAATATAGAAAATTATAAGTTTAGTTAAATTTTTTTAGAAATTCTTTACAATATCTTTCAAATAAGTATAATATTTATCAAATATTACTAAATAGTTTCAAAAGTATATAATTTTTTAAAATTTTGAACATCATCATATAAATGGACCCATTGCCATTTTATAAATAAATGCTCTCATGCCTTGGATAGAAAAATTGATTGTCTATGATTTGAATATTCTACAATCGTTTTGCTCTTATTTTGCGAAACACCTGACAAATACAAAACGAGAATATGTAAATTTGTTATTTTAGATATGTGTTTCAAATACCTATAAAATTACAAAGTATAAGCAACTTCACAAGTTAAACAATTTACTGTTGTTGCAAAAAATAGTTTAGCCTGTGTAATGCTTATATTTTGTGTTTAGTTTTGCTACACAGGATGAATTTATGCAGAATATAATTCATTCCTATGCGATAAATAGTTTGACATATTGAGATATTTAAATGATTCAACAACCTGCCATTCTATCATAATTTCGAACAGATGTCAACTTGTGTAACAAGACGATATAGCACTCAAAAATTAATAGATATGTACCTTGTATGATAAGAAAGTGATTGCTAAAATTTGAACTTAATGCAATATTTTATTCTGGAGATATCTTGTGATGGATAAAGTGAAAATGTCTAACCAATTTTTAGTAAAAAGATGACTTATAAAGATAGCATCTATAATTTCCTGAATATTATATTTGTTATTTAAACAATCAAACATATTTCAAAATTAATAGATATTTTTTTTTTATATTTTTACTTTTAATAATGAAAAATGTCTTGTCCCTTAAGACACAACTTCCGATTTTTGCGGCATTCGCTATATTTCATCAGGAAAAACTACTTTTCCCCAAAGATGTCTTATGGTTTTCAAAATTTGAAAGGAAAAAAAAATCTTCGAAAATATCGCTTTAAGTATATTTTTGAAAAGAAATTCTGAATATGACCTCTAAAATTTGTTATTGAATTGAAATGTTATCGAAATGCTTCTAAAATCGATATTTTACACGAAAAAAGTCCCGGAGCACTTTAACTAATATACCTTACGTAAAATTACTACTGTAGTACAATTACATTAGTAAATATTTTATAACTTATATAACATGACTGTCCAACTTCATATTCTTACTCCTGAGTACCTGTCAAGGAACCGCAATATAAAGTAAATTAAAAATTGTACTCTAGTACGAACAAAAAAGAAAAATGAATTTGCCCCGAAGAATAAAATAAAAATAATTAAGACGGTAAGCGCGTAAAAGCTATTTAGACGGTAGTTAAAACTCAGATACGGTCTTCATAATAAATATTATAATTTACCTAGAGAGTTTAGAGTCATATAATTACCGAAATTTTTGTTGGATTTCGTTAATGTACTTGGCATTTCAATATTATGAAATTAATAATGTCAAAATAAAAAAAAATATATAAATGCAATATAGAATTTTGCAATTTTAATTATTAGTGTCATAGTTTACCGAAAATGCTTAATTTATTCGACAATAATAATTTTATATATTATTTTTCTTGAAAAATATAATTATTCACTTAAGGAAAAAGTTCTTAATTTGCATCTGGTTTATAATTTTGGATAACTGTTAAAGACAAGTAGCGGGCTTTGATGAGTCTAACAGTTTTCGAATAATTATATATATATATATATTTTTAAACTTAAATCTATATTATTTTAAAGTTCATAACAGCTTTCACTCCTTTATTTTCTTTACGCTTTGCATTTATTCTCAGAGGAAAAAAAAATGGTAGCTGGTAAATCTTTTAGTAGACATTTATTCTCAGAGGAAAAAAAAATGGTAGCTGGTAAATCTTTTAGTAGACATTACCGAGGTTTTTCTTGAATACAGACTAATAGTCTGATAAATGTTGTCAAGTATGTAGTAACAGAAAAAAAAATAAAAGTACATCTATGGAAGGAAAACTTTGTGTATCATTTAGCTAGATTAATCTAACTAAAACAATTAGTCTGCCTAGCTGAAGTTCCTTTATATCTGAAATAATCCGGTATTACAAACCTATCAAAGTGACCGTCTTATCCCATTTTAGACAGATTAATTCATAAGCGTAGACATTAAAGAGATTTCTCTATTTCTCTATTTCCCTTTTCACATAACAATTTCCTTAGCCTTTGTATCAAAGGTAGTCTTAGAAGCTGACTTAGAAAGCTCTTCCTACAAATTGGGATCACTCTGCAAAGTCCACTGCCAGCTGAGCTATTGTGCATCTTAAGATGACCATTCTAGTAAAGATAGCACTTTAATGAATATAGAACAGCCATTAAAAGGTTTTATTTATTTAAAAAAATATCGAAAAAATATGTTAAAAATTAAATATTTAAAAAAATAAATAAATTTCTTGCACTTATCGTTATTAAATTTTAAGCAAGATTGATGTATTCCAAATTTATGAAATTATAAGCGAATTTATACTGAATGAAGTCAAAAACCTTTCGTTTTTTTTAATATAAATTTGTATCAAGTGAGAAATATTTCGGCTTATTTCGTAAATAATTTTTATTTTTATGCATTCCGAAATCTAGAGGGAATTTTAAAAAATAAATGATTTACACACAAACGTAGAGGTTAGTTACTAAAAAAAAAGTTATTCTTAAGAAATTCTTCGACACGTAAATAATCTGGAAACAATTTTTTTTTCTTTTTCGTTTTTAAAAAAGATAACTTATTATTTGCTCTCGATATTTCTTTTTCTCTATGTATGAATAATAATATCTGTATTACATAATATAAGCAGTTTATGAATAATACAAATGAAGTATTTGTTTTGTAATATGCAGTACTTTGAAACATTTATTAGAAAATTCCGAAAGAAGAAGAAAAAGTTAAAAAAAAAGTTGTCAAATATGTAAAATATGCATTGCAATGAAAGGAAAATTTGTTTACATTGATGAAAGAATGGTGTACGATAAAAAATGAACTGAAAGAATGTTGTTACACATGATTAAATTCCAGTTATTGCATGAACGTTATGTATTTGCTCGACAAAAAAGAAAAAAAAAAAAAAATATTAAATCATATGGAATTTAAACAACTCATCGAAGTTATTTAAATGTTACATGACTTTGTAATTTATTTTTTTTAATACTTTTGAAGAATTGCACTTAGATTTGAATTTTGATTTCGATAAATTATATATTGCCAAACTTAATCTAAAAGGCTAATCCATCACTCTTTATTTGTAGATGATGAAATTTGTAAACAGTGTATTAAATGGAAGTTAATGACTGTGATGTGATATTTATTACTCATAAATTATTATTTTCTTAGAGCCAAATACATTCGTAGTTAAAAAAAAAAAATTCGAAGAGTCCAAAGTGTCTCGTCAGACTTTTGACGATATAAATGGAAACAATGGACGTGGCGATTGATTAATCGCTTACATACCATTGTGGGTGAATTTTCATCGACTTTGCGGTTTTAATAAGATTTTTCTCTCCTATCAGCGCATCAAAGAATCTTAAATCTATCGTCTGATAGTTTGGTCGGATCGAAATTTTGTGAGCGAAAATTTTAATGGTTTCCTAAAAGAAACCATTTTTGTATAGTCACTATGATCAATAATATGGATTCTTTTCAGATGATACGATTCCTTTGAGCGATTTCAGAGCTTTGAAATAAAGACAAATTAATCAGAAGTGATTTTTTATACAATTTTTTTTTATTATTCAAATTCGTTATGGCTAACATAATTTGGAAATTTATATAATTTTTTCCCCTTTTGAAACTCTATAATTATAGAAAATTATTTTTTTATGTTAACAAAAATATTTTAAAATGTAACATTTCAGTCAAAGAAAATTTTCCAAAATATAAATAAATTTAATTTACACATATGTAAATGTTTTTCTGTTTATTAATTTAAATTTTTAAAAATAAGTAAGGAAAAAATTGTTTATAAAATTACAGTTACCATGGAAGATTCGTTGGAATTTTTCAAATAAATAATTAATTTAATGAAATATTTTGTTTTCTTTCATATAATGCTTAGTAGAAAAATTTGATTAAATTGAGCTTAAATGTCTTACATATTATTAAATTTTGTATGCTGTTCAAAATTAAGTGTATAATTTATATATTTTTTTAAAGAGACAACATCATTCTGCCATTAATTTAGTTCCTTTCAAACGCAATAAAATGATTTCTAGATTTTAAATTAAGTAAATTGGTTATTTTGCTTATATTATGATTTAAAATCGTTTCGTATAGAATATAAATAGAATAATTTTATTATTCAATTTTTAAATAGGTCATTTATATTGATCCAAAGCGATTATGAAGATTGTTATTTCCTATTACATTTATCTTTCTTTAGTCTAGTCTCACATATTATCGAATTCCTCAGATGATAGATGCGATAATTTTGTATAATGTGTTAAATATTTGAAACTTTAATATAAATTGCTATTTTTCATTCGACGGAATTCAAAGTATGTATCGTGAAAATTATGTGTTTCAAATAATTTTGTAATACACAAAATATGGCATATTTATTAAATAACTGAATAAAATATTATCAATTTAAAAATCCGACATCAAGCGATTTAATTTTGTTAATTAATTGCGTTAAAATGCATTTATAAACTCGAATTTTTTTATTTATTAAAATACTGTATTTATATTCGAGTTTTAGCATATTTTTTACGTAAATTTTTATTCGATTCTGATATTTTCGATGCATATTTTAACACTGTTTATCGTTTTAAGAAACAAGAAATGTCTTAGATCAGCAGAAAGATCATTCAGAAAGTTTCTTTTTTATGTCCTGTTAAAGCTGCTGAATGAAGCAGAATTTTGTGAAGTTAAATAAATGATATTCGATCCTTACATAATTGCATCGTTATTCACTTGAAGTTTACAATAAGGAAAGTAATTTTCAATTTATTTATTTATATTTATGATAACGTTCTTTTTGTTTCTTGCTATTTAACAAGTGGTATGCTAGCAATTTTAATAATTCGGATTAAACTTGTTAATCCGGCATGAATAAAAACAAAAAATAAAATAAAAGCAGAATCTACAATATGTTATTTTCATTGTTCTATATAATTCTTTATAGTTTAGTTTTAGATTATGCTTATTTTAATCATTATGGATAAATTGCAAAAATATGGCATAAAGAATTGTACAGGAATATGTATCAGAATTGATATTTTCCATATGTAAAGAATGTTTTAGTTATTTTCTTGACATTCATCCGAATTTATTTGAAAATGAATTTGTTTTAACAACAACAAAAAAAAAAAATGTGATAAATATTCTTACACGAACGACTTATGTTTTACAGATTTCTTTGAATTTACTAAAAATACTGTTACATGTAAAGTACTTTATCTCTTAACAGAATATAAATATAACCGAGTAATTTATAACAGAAGAAAACTTACAAATTTCATTAAAGTTCTTTGCAAAAATATTGAAAACTTTTGTTTTGTTCCTTCATGAAAAGCTAACGAGTTGAAAAGGCATCATGTAGAGCAGACGTTTACACTAGAGAAATACTTCCCAAGTGAAAATATGCTGTAAAATTTTCCTGTTCTTAAATCTAGTAAACAAAAACTTAGTGTCAGATGTTCAAAAGTATTTTTTACATGTATATTTATCAAAGAGGAATTTATTTAACCTAAAACTATTCTTATAAATGGTTAAAGTGTTTGTTTGTTTGTTTTTTTTTACTGTATTAATATTTTGTTACAGATTCTCCTTCTGTTGTTGTCGGGCCATCTCCGAGATTAACGGTGAATGAATCAGGAGCGGCTATTATTAATTGTACATTCGATGCCAATCCTGCTAACGCCACAGAAGTCATTTGGTACCGTGATAATTTTGAAATAAATGCAAATACCAGTAATCGCTATAGATTTAATAATTTTGGTACACCAACTTTAATCATAAATTTCATATCAAGAAGTGATGCTGGAATGTATAGTTGCGCTGTAAATAATAGTATAGGAAGGAATATAGCTCCAGAACCGATGTACATGAATGTTATATGTAAGTAGAGTTTTCTTTTTACATTTATAAATTTTTATTTTTTGAGGGAAAGAAAATGAATTTTATATTTTCACAATTTAAAAATCGATCATTTTTATATAAGAGTTTTACGTGGAATTTAATTTTAAACTAAAAATAAATTTGTAATAACATGTTCTCATATGAAAAGTTTCGTTCAAATACCATAATATATTCAGTTTTAAACAGCAAAATATTTTAATATCTGGTACATATTTAGCGTATATATATATGTCTGGTGTATATTTATTTACTCAATAATAAATAAACACATTTATTTTTATTTAAAAAATAATTTATTTCGTGATTGATTTTAGTGAAATTTTTAAAAATTCGCTTAAAAATCAATAAAGTGTGGTAGTTTATAAAGTAAAAGTATGGTGGAAATAACCGTCATCATGAATTAATTCATGTATGAAATGCATAAATTTTATGGTTAATAATCTGGCTTTTCAAGAGGCTAAATTTAAAAATAATTAGAGAATAAAAAATATAAAGTTGCGTATATTATGTGTAAAATTATATGAATTTTTTTTTTAACCGATTATATATGTAAACATGCATCAAAAGTTAATATTAAATTCTTAATTGAAATCATTAAAAGTAAATTTAATTAATAAACTATTACGGTGGAAATTATTTTCCGATTTTTTTTTCTTTCTATCCAATGGAATATTAAATAGCAATCTGAAAATCACGTAAATAACTTGCTTGCTATCTTTCTTGCAAACACTCCATAGCAATAACCGTAGGGGAAAAATATTTTTTGAAATGTGGATGAGGTTAAGCTTGAGGCAATAAAAATATATTTGACTTTCAAACCTTTCGACAAAATTTTAAAATGAGCTGTTTTGTCGTCATATCTCCAACTCCAAATGTTATTGCCTACAATCTTTTGACCATCACTGAAGTTAGGCAAAAATGTCTCTAACATCTGCAAGAAAAAAATGTCTACACACTTTAAAAATATATCATACTACAGCATGGAAATAGCGAATTTACACGCAACTTTTGTATATCTCATATTTTGCAAAAGTGTTGTTGTCGTTGTAAAAATATTTTAATGGTTACTGCTGAGTCAAGCTTAAAAGTTAAAATATTGCATATTGTATGCGGTTGACACTTTAGCGAATTATTAACTCAAGCAAAATTAAGATAACATAAATTATACTGTATCTAGTGAGATTTCTGCAGGTGATGCTTTTGAAATTTAGTATAAATCTCGGGAGAAAACAAATTTTATGTCCGTTATCTTGTTTCCATTATTATATCACGAAAGTGTACCGCAAAATTTTAAGAGATCGTATCCAATTATCCGTCACCGAGTAAATAAATATTGTATAATATAAGTTAAATAGTAGGTTGACTAATTGGGCATATCTAAGTAGATTACTGGAGAGTAAACACGGGTAATTTAGTTGCAAACTGAATGACTTTCGCTTTACCATATAGATCCGCCAACTGTCAGAGCGAGGATATCTCCCACCCAAGTCCCTGAAGATGAAGTGAGCAATGTTAATATAAGATGCGATGCCATTGATGGAAATCCGACGAATTTACTTGTTGTACGATGGTACAAAGACAACCAATTAAAGAATGAAGCTACAGCGAAAGAAATCAGATGGTTAAATGTGACCAGAAAATTAACAGGAAACTACAGCTGCCAGGGGAAAAATGAAGCTGGCTGGGGAAATATTTCAGATCCAGTACAATTTGTTGTTAATTGTAAGTACTGAATGCAACTTTATTTGCTATTTTAATTGAAATTTATTTTGTTACGCATCTCGTAACTTTACATTCAAATCACAATACTTTTAGGTCTTTCAATTATCCCAACTCCGTTTTACTGACTTGAGCAAATTTATCATTCAGTACACTAAGATAAATACAAATAGATTTATATCATTAAAAATATAAATTTTAATTAAAGTAATTATCATTAATGATGTATGAAATTTTAGATGCCATTTCCTATTAAAGAAACAATCTAATAGAACTACATCTTATGTTGTCCATCTGCAAAATAGCTCAAGAATTGAATATTGTAAATCAATCTTTTTTAAGAATTGTTCCTTATTATCAAAGCTATATAAATTTGATATTCTACATGATTCGATTGCAATATATTGGCAGAAATTTAAAAAATCATTATTTGTCATACATGAATGATAATATACTTGTTTGAAAGATAAAATTTTTGTGGTTATAACGTTATTTACCACAATAATAACTTTAATACGTATTTTCTGGATTACAACAAGCGTTATGATTTATTTGTTTATTAATTTATGCTATTTAAACTTCATTAAATTCGAAATTTTTATTAATTTGAAGATTTAAATGCAAATAGATATAGATTTTAATGAACTTAATTATCTTAAATTTGAAATAATTGTTTTTCCTGTCTAATTTTTGAATGATTAATAAATTTTTCTATAAAAAATACAGTCGATTCGATGAATAATATTATGAGAGAACACAGTTAATGATAGCTTGTTCGATTTTTTTTCCCGAAACTTGCTGCTAGAATAACATGCCATCCTACAAGTAGAACATTCGCATTTTCGTAATTGTGTAAATATGAGACCAGCCAGCAGATCAAATACATTTTTATGTTCCTAATAAGTAAGCCTAGTATGAAAATCAACTAGACCGTAAATACAAATACTGACTACCGAAAAAGGAGAATTTATTTTAAAACAAATGAGATATTGTTATATTTTTATTGTAAGTAGCAAAAGTTTCTTTTTTCGTTTATGTATATAAAATATATGTTTACATAAGAAAATTACTGTCCAATTTCTTATTAATCCTATTCAGTATTCGAATATCTGTCGAGATAAAATTTAGTTGATGTCTTATCTAAATTACATTCTTTGGGATGACTTGGAATATTTGCTATTAATAATTTTCTTGTTCTTTCTATATTATAAATTATTTAATTATGTTAATCCTTTTTTATGTTTAAAAAAAAATAAAAAATAATAGAGAAGTATTTAAAAGAAAATAATTCGAATAAACTTAAAAAACTGAATTTTTAAATATTTA
>AYEL01068315.1:0-58396 GCA_000484575.1 Olivierus martensii
TCTTTTTCCGTTAAAATTTGTATTCATTTGAAAATAAGTTCATTTTAACAGTGGCGTTCCTAGCATTAGTGTCACCCGGTGCGGTAATTTATGGTGTCCCTCTTCTCCTTCAATATTATATAAAATGTTTGGTCTTTAGAAAGCACGGATTTAAGAGTTCATAAGGGATATTATTTATTGTTACAACCTAAACATTAAAAGCCGAATATATATATATATATATAGATGTTTTTACACAAAGTTGCAAATACTATAAACTGAAATTTTATTTTCATATTTTTACAGTATTTGAGTTTTTTCCCCTTCCGATTTTTGCTTTTAATTATTTGAGATGATGCCATTGCTTCGTTTGGATAAAACTGTTAAAAATTATCAATGGTTCTTCTCTTTATTTAAAAAAAAAATATCCAAATCGTATCTACTTTCATCCTAACTAGAATATAAAACTGACTAATTACAGTAAAACAGTTTCATAATTCGAATCTAGTTACATAAAAATCTAGTTATAATCCTCTGATTTATTAAAGATATTTTCAAAGACATGGAAAAACTATGAGATATCTAGTATACTTAGCGATATTTGGCATTTCGGTTATCTGGGTATTCATTGTGTTAGTCTTGTTTTGCAAATGGTTTAAATGTTTTTACACAAAGTTGCAAATACTATAAACTGAAATTTTATTTTCATATTTTTACAGTATTTGAGTTTTTTCCCCTTCCGATTTTTGCTTTTAATTATTTGAGATGATGTCATTGCTTCGTTTGGATAAAACTGTTAAAAATTATCAATGGTTCTTCTCTTTATTTAAAAAAGAAATATCCAAATCGTATCTACTTTCATCCTAACTAGAATATAAAACTGACTAATTACAGTAAAACAGTTTCATAAAAAAAAAAAAAAATATCCAAATCGTATCTACTTTCATCCTAACTAGAATATAAAACTGACTAATTACAGTAAAACAGTTTCATAAGTCGAATCTAGTTACATAAAAATCTAGTTATAATCCTCTGATTTATTAAAAATATTTTCAAAGACACGGAAAAATTATGAGATATCTGGTATACTTAGCGATATTTGGCATTTCGGTTATCTGGGTATTCATTGTGTTAGTCTTGTTGTGTTCTTAGAAAATATTAATGAATTATAATAGAAGAATTTAAATTAAATTTACAAAACTCATGTTTAGAACAATCTAAATGAGCAAAATTTGATCTTATTTTTAAAAATAAAAATAATAATTATTATACTGCAATCTGACTTCGGATACCATCAAAGAAATTCTATAAACTCAGAACATTCAAGAAAAAAATACCAGATACTAGAATTTTCTATTTATGCACACATGATAAAGTTTTTACTCCTTGACGTAGATTATTTCATTATCAGCAGTTAAAACAACTTATTTTCATATCTTCATTAAGAAGCATTAAAATTCTAGACAAATTTAGCTCTGAAAGCCAAATCACTATTAAATAACATGATAACACTGTATGTCATGAGATATATTATCAGAGTGGGTAAGTTATTGTTCTATTATCTATTGAAACCTATCTAAATTCCAAAGAAAACTATATGGTGTTGTGGTTAAGAAATCAGGTAAGTCATATATGACGACTACACTGCTGACACTTAGCGACATCTATTGACAATAATATAAACTAAAACTGTAATAATAAAAATTAAATTATATTCTGCAGTATTAATATATCCTATAAGATTAAAGGATGCGGCGTCGAGGTGTCTTTTAATGGCAGAACATCATTACCGAATTTCATAAAAATCTGCTAATTAGTTCAAAAGTTATTAATGGGGACACAGACAAACATTAGTCCAATCTTATAAGCCTGCATTTCTTTCAGAAAGCAGGATAAAAACTGAGTAGGATAAAGAAGAAAATTGGAAACAGCAAATTAGTGACATAAAATGTGGTATATCTTAGTCATTCTTTTTAATAATTAGACTAGAATAAAAAATTGGATGATAGGCATTTTGATATCAGGAAATTCTTACATCAGAAGATCAAACAGTTAAAAAAACTAGTATCAAATTAAAGCTTAAAAACCATTTGGAACCAAAATCAATCTTCGAAAATAATTTAATGAATTTAATTAGGTATAAAGAAATTAATATCGATTTAATGTATATTTTTTCCAATTTCTATTTAAAAATTGGATTTCTAATTGCAAAAATACTGAATATTATTTGAAAACTCTGAGTTGAAAATTCTAATTGTGATTAATAACTACAACTTCAAAGGTTATTTTGAATTTGTTTACTGTATTCAAATTTACGATAATATTAAAAAAAAACTAGGGAGAGAATCCTCGATTTTTTTTACTATATCGCTACATACATTCAATCTAGGAAGTACACAAACTACTGAATAAATTATTACAAATACAGTATAAATGGATTCCTCTTCACAAATATTGAAATGAAAAATTTCCGAAAATATATACTTATAAATTTCACGTGTGCATATACAATATTCATTCTTAGAATGAATATTGAATGAATAAAAATTCTTCGAATCGGTTCAGATTACTATCGAGTTGTGAAGTAGTAAGGTTATTTGATTCTTACTGCTACTCATATTCGGAATTTTAATTCGAATAAAATTTATTCTGTTCAGAAACTGAATACGTTTTTATTCGATGATTCTGTAGAGTAATTTGATGGGTCATCATAACTGTCGTTACAGTTAGTCCATTTTCTTCAATCGTCGACGAAGAATATATCGATATATTATAATCATCTCACTTTTTTGTGATGACGGAAGAAATTTAAAACTATGAGGCTTATAGATATATGCGTGATTATTCTATGCGAATCGAACTTGTAATTTACAAGAACAGAACATAAAATAACTTTAAGCCATGATATATACATGAATGTTAGGTGACTTACTTGTTAGATAAAAATCTTTCCTTGACATTCCCAAGGAAACTAAAGAAATGGAACAATTCCAGAAGACGTGCATTGTGAAATTAACAATAGTTAAATGGTGGTGATACTATTTAAACATGATAAGATCGATGCAGTATTACTTAATTAAGGATAAAATGTCAACTAGGCACTTAAAAGCACTAATGGCGATTTGAATGTGGCTTCAAGAACACTTATTGAAGCTAGAAAGGATATGAAAGATGCTTACTTTCCCCATTTATTTATAAGGATACATAACAGGATTTCTACCTTTAGCAATGCTCCAAACATTCTGTACCTTACAAAAATGGCGATAATTCCATTTTAAATACAAGAACTACATTTTGACATTCATTTTATCATTCTTGAATTGAGCAATATTGTGTTATAATTTATTTGCTGATCGATTTAATCATTCTCATAAGGGGGACAGATAAAACTAAGGAAGAAATACTATCTTATTTCATTTTAATGATCTAATTATATTTTAGGAAGCTTAAAATACTGCATAGAATTGCGAAAGGCGAAAAACGTCTGGCTCGTTAATTAAAAGCTTTCAATTTTTAAACAAAATTTTTCTCTTAGTTATTGCTGATGATGATAAAGACCCCACCAGTAAAGAAAACGGAGAGGAATAACTTAGAATTTTCATAATTTATCCAAGAAACGAAAAATGTTTTTAATAATTTACTCAAGAAAGCAAAGAAGAAAACTTCGACGTTTCTAAACGATGTTAAGGAACAGATTATTATTTCTCTGAATTCTTATAATAAACACATGAAAATATACAGTATCGGCCGAATGATGCACATTTTATAAAATCGAGGATCTTTTTTAACTTGATCAAAAGATACAGAACAATTCGTCTACTAGCTATGTGCAGTTAGTTACTGGAATAGATACAACTTTTCAAATGCCGTTCTCAATGTAACTCATACCTCGTATCACATGTGAACCCTTCAATAACATTGAGGAGCTCACATGTGATTGAGCCACCTCAACTGTCATTGAAGTAGCTCTAAGAGACAATTCGGAATTAGAATAATTACAATTTGACAACAAGAAATTAACAGTTTTTCTTAAATGAATACAAAAAATTTGATCATTCTAGATCGTTGAAGTAACTTTTTTGCTATTCTGTAATGCAAATATTGACTAAACATCTATATTAATCGAATCGAGAGTCAGTTTTAGAAGTGTATCGCTGCTATTCAATGCTACAAACCACATAAACAAAAAACAAATCCAATGTTGTTCTCGATACGTGATTTTCCAAAGAAGCACAAAGATAAAATAAGTAAATTATTCAAAATCTAACTATTACTACTAGCCAAATGATCCATAGTGGATTATTTTAGATTATTACGATACATTAAGTAAATTATCATCATCAAATAACTGAATTTTTGTATAGGAAACATCGTCCTATCCTAATACTATAATTTTGCAAACGGAAACTAAAATTACGCGCATTATAAAATAGTTATTTTGTTTTTCTAAAGTTGATGGAAATCCTTAAATTTCCCGTAAATATGTCCTGGATTCTCGACTTCTGATATGATACAGGCATAACTCTCTTATGTATAATTAATTATCTACTGTAAATATTTTTTTGAATAATTAATGCATGACTTAAAAAACTTTATGATTGTACTATTAATTTCAAAAACATTACGGTACATTTAGTTTTGAATTCTATATTACGCGGAAATACAAATTATATGGAACAATTATTGCACTGTTTTAATATACGGAATATTAAAACAGTGCAATAAGGTAAAATTAATTAAGAGGTACAACAAAAGTAAAAGAAACAGGAGCACTTTTGTTATATATTTCAACTGTAAACAAATGATTAATAAAGTTGAGTTCTCAACTCCTGACGTGACAAATAGTTGAAGAAGTTTCGAAAAATGTTAAAAAAAATCTTTTAAATTTATGGAGAAAAAATCTTTGTCACAAGATTAATTCTTCGTAAGAAAAATTTCAAGAAAAAAATATAATTTCAGAAAAAGTAGCTAGAGATATTTATCACGATAAATTTTTCCTATAAACATTTTTTTATCGTAGCCTTAATCGATTCTCAATAATTTTGTTAGATTAATAAATTAACGCTAAACATACAGTTTAAAAAGAACATAGAGTGCAATTTTAAAACAAAGACGAGAGATTGTTGCAATTTATAAATGTATTCAATACATTCTACGTTCTAAACTGCAGTTTTAACTCCTAAAATTGAGAATTTAGCAGGAAATCGTCGTTAAAGTCTAAAAATCTTCATTAAAACAAACAGAATTAAGCGGCAAATGAATTTCTTATTCGTTAAAAAAAACACAAAATTGCATATCTTTATTAATAATTAACATATTACACAACAAAGGAATATTATATATAATGCGATACGTCTATTGATTTTGCATTGAAGGAAACAAATGCAGAGAACAATCGATAGATTTGTATCGAAATAAATTTAGTATATCTCAGTTTGCATATACATATGCTATCATTTAATAACCATAAAGCATAACATTTAATCTTATGCAATTCTAATAATAAACGGATAAAGATAATCCGAGATACTACAATATCTTTATTCTTACAAATTCTGGGGGGAAAATCTCATACGAATCAATACGATAAAGAAGAAAAGAATTAAAAGTTTAAACCGCAGGCAAAAACATCTAAAAAATTGGAAATGTTAGAAAAATTGATGTAAAATCGTATTATTTTTAAATTATAAAACAACCAAATTTTATTTTGTATTTCGAAAAATGTTTCTGGCGATAGATAATATCTACGATATTTGTTTTTGAGTAGTTTCTTAGAACAATTTTTGTTATTGAGATCTCGAAACTCCTGGTTAGATTATTCAAAATTTTCTTATCTTATACATAAATTGCCTTTTCAGATTATATTCGTTTGAAAATATTACTTCGAATATTTACTTATATTTATTCTCCTTAACCATGTACAAGAAAATTCGTTCTGATAGTTTTGAATGCTACTACATATCTAAGTTTTCGATATATAAAAATTAGTTTTTGGAATAATTTTTAACCCGAAACTAGGAATTTATATTAGGACTATTCTTAAATTTTACCGAATAATTCCTCTTTATTAAAAGAGAATTATTGAAAATAAACGCTAATTCGCAGTTTATTTTATCTTAAAACCGCTTTAAATCTTGAAAGAGGTAAAAAATTTCGATATACTGTAACTATGTCCTAAGATTTCCTAGATTCGACATATCCGTGTCTAGTTTCAAAGAGATTATTATTCAAAAAATCTTTTTAACATCAGAATTTTCGTCACAAAGATATAGGTTATGAAAATCACTATTAACTATAGCATTATTATCTATATCTGTACATGAGTTAGATCTCATATAAAATGTTTTCTACAACTATACTATAGATTTTCAACTGTTTACTATCTCTTATGCAGGAAACGTAAGAAAATAGGACTTTATTCCATTCCGCTGGCTTAAAAACTTTAATTTTTTTAACTAATTAATTTAATTTAATTTAATAATGAAACGACGTTAAACGAGGACTCGCTGTAAGCATAGATGATTTCATTTGTTAAAACTGAGATGATAGAATTGATGTAATTTATAAAGCTGCATTCTGGCTGAAACTACTACATTACTGCGTAAAACTAATTAAAATAATAATTTATAATTAATTATTTCACTTTCAATTGTGATCAGTAATATATTCTATTGATTTCGTCATAATAAATCTACGCTTTCCATGAATGGATTTCAAAAATACAAACTAATATCATTTTTGCCATGAATAATATTAAAAAATATGACTTCTGCACAAAAAGAAATGTAAGATATTATGGAGATATCTTCATATAAGCAAATTCAACATTAAAATCAGTTAAATCTAAAGGATTTTTTCGCATTTCCATAGAGAATCTACCTTCCTCAATCTCGATTTTGATGAAATTTGGTGTACATGTTCCGGAACTATACTTATGTTTTGTACTACATGAATATAATTGTATATTTTGGTTTTCTCGAAAAACAATGGGGGGCAACGCTACGGTTGATAAGTATAAATTAACATAATTTAAAATATTGGGCTAAAAATCCAAGAATAAAAAGCGAAAATATTAAAATTACACAAGAGTTTCTTTCTTGTAAACAATTCTTCTCGAGGATGGCAATTTGGAGAATTATGTTTATCCTAGGAGTGTGAAATAGTACAGTTACATAAATAAATGAAAATCTTTCGTGATAGTAAAACAACGGAGGAGGAAATGAAACCAGCATTTATCAACTCATATTATTTATTATTCGCTATATAGAGAGACAGTTGTGGTTTTAACTTGTTTACGTTGCACTTTAATATCGAACATTAAAGTACTCGAGAAATAAGATTTGTGCTTGACGTAATATTGGTCTAGATAAAATAAAGTATAATCAAATAAAATGATAAAATTCAAACATTCTGTTAAGTATGCTCAATATAGCAAGAAAAAAGAACAGAAAAATTATTTCAAACAAAAACTTCTAACATCAAAATATAAACATTGCTGATCAAACTTTCACGCTTTGCAGGGAAATTGAAGTGGAACCGTTTGTTCTCGAGGATATGATTCCGAAAATTGCACATATAAAGAAGAACTAAAATCAGAAGTAAAAAAATTCGTATGTACTTCTGATTTTAGTTCTTCTTCATATGTGTTCTTTTATTGTGCATTGTTATGTATCATATAAATAATATACAATATTGTTTACCATATCAGAGGATATTTCGATGCATATGCTAAGTATTTTAATGGCAAATTTCATTAAAAATTTAGTGTTCATTTAGTGTTATAAGCTTTTCAAGACTTTAATATTTTCAGTTATAATGTAGACTCTGTCGGTTTTATGGAGAAATGATACTTGACAATTATATTCTACTCACTGTCCTAAATAATCCTACAAAATTTCATCATGATCTGAGAGCAATCATTTTCTTCGTGGAAGTGCAGAATACTCGTCTTTAAATTCAAAATTAGAAATCAACATGGTGAATTTTTTACATAGATGACCATTTTTTATTAGTGGTTTTGTGACTTTGACATTTTTCTCTATTAACTTTTATATGGAAGAAATGTTTGAAATTTTGTTGTTATCCATCAGTTTGCTATAAATTTATCAGAGTCTCGTTTTATTCTAATATCTAGATATTAATTATTTACTTCTAATTACTTTAGTTGGGATGAGCCATTCCAATTATTTTTAACATATTCATTAATGTTAAAATTATATAGATTAAAAAAAATCTTGTCTTTCTCGAGGATTTTTTTCGATAATGTTAAAATTAATGTTAAATTTATGTTAATTAATGTTATATTAATGTTTAAAATTTATGTTATATTAATTAATGTTAAAATTATATAGATTAAAAAAAATCTTGTCTTTCTCGAGGATTTTTTTCGACGTATTTTCCATTTACAAGAGTTTATTTTTGATAAGCAACAGTATCCATTTTTTTTTTTTATTTAATAAAATAATCTCTAATTTGCAAAACAGATTAAAGCGTGTTGTGTGCAAGTTTGTTTAACTTTCGTGTAAAAACAAAAGAGATATTTAAGACTGCGATTAAGTGTCAGAAACCGGGTAAAGTGTGCCAGACAACTTTAAACACTTTTGTTGGCATTACATAAAAATAAATATAATTTTGAATTATAAGTAAAATAATTTAATCTACAATTTTGTTTGCGATATTTAATGACAAATAAACAACTATTTATCAAACAGAATCGATAATTATGATTAAAAATTCAATCGTATATTTAATTACAACTACTTCAGTTTGCATCTGCAAACTTTGAGATCGGGTAATATATTTCTAAGTAAACTAAAATCAATATTCATAAAACATTATTTCTCTTCAAATTAAAAGGCACATAAATATAATTATAAGCATTTAAACACTTTACTAAGCTCTATATTAACTAAAACAGCATTAATCATAAAATCAACTTCATTAATAAATGCAAAATATTTAGAGGTTTTCACTCAATTTGTTTAAGATTCAGACATAATTTTTGGGTAAGGCTACAAGTTTCTTAATTAAACGCACGTAATTTATAAGCAGCACAAATTTTTAATTAAGAATGATGAGATTATAGATCACGAAATGGTTAATCAAAAAAAAAAATCTATAAAACTATCAACATTTTTCTTCGTAAATATATATTTTTTATTAAAGATATTATATTTTAACGTTTACCATAATTTTTTTTTTGCATGTAAACATGCAAAAATGCAATCGATGGATATTTTCTATCCAGAAGAAGGCCAAATCAGATCGGTCTCTTTAAATTTCATTTGAAACACGTGTAGAAGAATGAATTAATCTCTCGATATCGGTTCTGTTTTCTCGTAAATATGCTATTTTAATCCGTCTCTCTTACACAAAGCATGAGTTAATTTAAGTTTTAACTCTTTTAAACAGGAAAAAATGGAGAGATAATACCAGTTTTACATCAGAAAAACGAATGATAAACTTTGTAGAACTGCCTGCATCAACAAAGACACGTATAAAACGAAAACAGGAAAGGATTCAGTGATACAAAATATAGAAAGCAGTCAAGCTTGAATTTTTGGATAAAAGAGAAAACATTTCAACCAAAGATAGCTTATCGAAAAACTTTAACATAAGAATTATTGAGAGATCATCGTATGATGAAGGTTTTTTTTCGTTGGATATGTTATGAAACCTATTTTTAACTTCAAAGTAAATAAGATTTAATGCATCAGGTATAAAAATATTACGATCGCATTATAGTTTCGAATATAAAACTTCTTTTTTATATATATATTAGATCGGAAGAGCGTTAAATATCGAGTTATATCATTTATTCTAGTTATTTATTGCATTGATTCTCATAAAAATTGCTTTTTTTATTATTTTAATGTTAAAAACTATAAAGAACAGCAACTTTTTACCCATTACGTACAAGAAAATTGTTGTATCCAGTAATTACTCGAATTATGAAGTAGGTTAGATCGTATACGTCGAACACAATTGAGTTCACAATTGAGCTAACTCACAAAACATTCAAAAAACGGAAAAACAAAATCCAGAATAATAAATTTGTATCAATATAAAAATAAAACAGTTTAAATGTTCATGCGACTTCATAACTTAAAATGCTCTTAAATAAGTAAAAAAATATGCATTGAATATTTAATAATGTAGCAGAAAGACTGTCAGACATTTTCTTAATTATATTTATGCATTTGCAAAGATCCGGAAGTTCGGACGAAGAATTAATTGCTCAATTCAGGCTATAAACCGTTCAAAACGGATTTCCATTACTGTGAATCTTGATAAAATATCGTCGTCGTATACTTCTAATTCACGTACACGAATCTACCAAACTGATACAGTGCTTTTACAGCATTTGAATCTTTTATATATACAGTATAACGCTTTTAGTCCTTCGCAAGAATTTCGGAATAATTAAGGAATTAAATGTTATTAAATTTTGTTTTCTCGCACGTTTTTTGAATTTAAGAAAAATGAAAATCAAAATTGATGCAAATAATTGGAAAAATTTTTTTAAATGTAGAATAATAATAATAATTATAGAAAATATATAACATTCGAGACTTTTGTCACGGGTCCGGCATCGAAAAGGGCCCGACTTTCGGGTCCTGACGTGTCACATACGTGTTTGATAGTTCGCAAGCCTCCGCCAGAGCATCCAAAGCAGTCCTGCCAAAATAAACTATTTTATATATGCATGGTATGTAACGTATCGAATTTTGAATTTATTGTTCACTTTTTTAAACAAATGCTTATGTTTTATATGGCTTTTTTTATTAAACTAAAGTGATGCACTTTTTTAAGTGAGGCCCGTACCACAGACTTGTCAGGGCCCGAAAATTTCGGCGGCCCTGATGATACTTAATTAATGATATTATGAATAAATTATGATATTCATGTATTTGTGTATTTATGAAAACATTCAGCAGATCTTGTTTATCCTCACATTTAAATGATGATAGTTTTTCAATCTTCATATTTTACAGATTTTATTTATCGCTGTTATTGCCATGTGACATTTTTATGTTTTTTCCATGAAAATATCACGATAAAATTTATGATTTATTGATTTCTTTTTTAAATCTAAAAAATAATAATATTTCTTTCCAATTGATGTTAAATCTATTAAAATCGTCCACTCTACTAAAAAGTTTTATTTAATAAGTTATTTTAAGGATTTTAATATATATGTATATAAGGGATGATAGGCTCTTATATAATCTTAGATATCGAACGAGTTAAATAAATTTCACATATATTTCGTGCGATCATATTCCCTCTCCGTTTTCACGTATTAAATTATTTATTTTAATGTGAATTATGGACTAGTGAGCTAAAGAATATCCTTTAGAAGTAACTTCAGAATCCATAACCTTGTATCATAAATCAAGAATAAAGATGATTTAAGATTGTTAGACGGCCTAACCGATAATACTGAACAATATCGAGACGTTGAGGTAAATTGATAAAGTTATAAACAATAAACTGTTTATACTTAGAAATCTATCCTTATTAATTAATCAGAAAATGTTTACGTCTTTTCAGTTTTGTAATGCAGATTAATCATAGTTTAATATCACTCATAAATCGTTTACTTTCTTAGCATGTTCTTCAAAAAAGCTTCAGCGATAAACTGTTTAGTATAAATTCTCTTTTGCATCAGATTTTTGTTTTAATCGTTAATCTCGAAATTTTCGGGTTTTAGCCAATTTTTCACGCATAATATGTTTGTATAGACTCACAGAAACACCATTAAAATTTATTTATTTATTTCTTATCAATTTAAGCTTTCATTTATGAATGTTAATACCAAACTTTATTTTAAACGAAATAAATAATTTCGCCGCTTATTTAAGATAAAAGATTTTGGAGAATATTCTTTTTTCATTAATATTGTTATCCACTAGAATTACATTTAAAATCCATTCATGATGTATTTTTAAGGAAGTGGATTTGTATTTATCCATGTTTGGTATCGATGATTTCCTCAGAATGAAATTCGTTTTTTAAACGGAATGCTTAGATCTTATAGGATATGTTCTTCTAAAGATCAGTTAGGAAACGAATTTAGGCCCGTTGAATATCCTATAAATCTATTTTAAAATTAAATCGCAGGTCGACTTTGATATCGGATTTAGACATTATTAATAAATATCACATCTTAAAAATTTTAGAAAAAAAAATGTTTGTTATGTAGCAGTTAAAAGCATTCAAGAGAGGTATACAACAATAAAAACGAAATAAAAGAAGATAAATTAGATTAAATTCTGTAAGTATGACATTTATTTGTCACAAATCTATAATATTTAATTAAAAGTTGTTTATTCTCAAATAATATGCTATACAATCTTTTAAACCCCTATTTCAAGCACTTTACAACGTGTGATGTGGAAGTGTTTTAATAAAAATTATTCTATCATGTCACCTAGCTCAGACAGGATAACTTTAATAAAAGCAAATAAAGTAATTAAAAATTATGAATGATAAAAATTATTCGTGTTATGAACAGTTTATAAGCTTACTAGTTATTATGTACAGTACATAAATCGAATTTTTAACTGGTAATTGCGAAACTAATTATCTATTTGTCGATTAATTTAAAATATTTAACAGATAGTCACGATAGAATATAACGTAACACTATCGAAAATATTCAAGATTTTACGTGACATATGCATTTTTAACAGTGTTAAAAAGTTACTACTGATTAAATTGCCTAACCGAAAGCACAAATATATTCGATTCGACACAAATTTGGGAGAAAAAAAGTCAAAAATTTGAATACTGAATTTGGTCCTTAATACCGCGTGTCGACTGACCTCAAATCGATAATATTAATAACAGATTGAGTACGGATTTTATAGGGCCCGCAAACATATCCATGTTGAAAATAATAGTTGCACTTTGCTTAAGTACGTTTATAAACACGACAACTTTCGTGACGGCCGATTCTATCTCGTTAAATAAAAGTTATCGAATAAAAAAAAAAATACCACGAAAAATAAAGTTATTGTATACGATTCTTATTGAATATTCTTAAAATGACAATTATATATTTCTATCACATAAGAAACGAAATTTATTTCAACAATAACTTTTACTAACCTTTCTTTTCTGTATCCGAAAGTCAATATTTATTATTATTTTATTATTAGACAGAAACTTCAACCTGCTTCGTTAGATTGATGGGTAGCTGCTGAAATGGCCAGGTAATCGTTTCTCTGGGCCCTAACAAACTGCAGTAGCCATCTGAATATTCAAATAACTTTTATTCATAAATTTTTACTTATATATTGTTTTAAGAAAAAGAATTATCTATTATTATTATAATAAATTTATCCCTACCAAACTTAAATTCTTGTAACCTATTTTAGGAATTTTTTTATAAGGTTACGAAACGATTTTAAACTCTCTGACTTGAACAATAACTTAACAACGGGAGAATAAATACGGATGAAAAGGAAAATTAATATTTTTATGCTGAAACAGTATTGTTCTATGTGATCGCTTCTGAATTCCAGAAATACTCGAAGACTGAAAGGAAACAAGCAAACTTGTTTAATACTGCTGGATATGTTAGCTCTTTTGGTTTTGTTGAACGAGAGATTGATAAAGATAACTATAATATATCCTGTAAGATAAAAAATATGTCGGTAAAGACGTACAGAAATTAATTCTATAACGCACGTCAGTTATAAAAATTCCTTCTAAAATCCCTTGATTACAACAGTCTCCATAATTAAAGTTTACATCATTATTAATGCTAAAGTTTAGCACAGATTTTATAATAAAATTACAATAAAAAATAGTATAATTCGTCTTAAAATTTCAATATGTTAGTGAAAGATAAGTATAAGAATTTTTTCAATTGCAATAAGTTAAAGATTTAAATATTTTTTTTTCTGTTGACATTCTCGCATTATTACTAGAATGATTAAACAGAAATCGCTTTAGTAAAAACGTAATAGTCTCGCTAGCAATAAGTCATACAATGTTTTCATTAAAAATATTTCTGAAGTATTTCGACAATGCTATCTACAAAATCGAGCCATCTACTAAATCCTTTAATAAGTTTTGCTTCTCAATAAATCAACTAAAATCCTCTGCACCAAAAAAAAGAAAAAAAATATTTAAAATTCTCTACTGAATATTTTTATAATTAAAATATCCAGAATTAATTTATTACCATTTTTAGCATAATAAACATGCCTAATACCACGCTAAACAATTATTTGTTAGAGAGAATTTTATATTTTGTCTTTAGTATAACTATGTTACTATGTGGCTATGTTAGCATGAAATCGTCTAAATTCGAAGTTCAGTACTTATCCCAAAATAATAGCCAAGTGGTAGAAATGACAGAAAAGTTTTCATTCTGAAACGTTGTCGAACTACAGCATCATCAGCATGCAAATACAATACAACTGACGATGATCATGTAGACAGACCATTGAAAATGTTTCAGAATGAAGAATTTTCTGTCATTTCTACGACTTGGCTGTAATTTTGGGATAGCTATGTTAGCTTCATAAAATAAAATTTACAATATTTTAAAAATCAGTTATCATTAATAATTAATAATAAAAAAATTAATTAAAATTTCCAATTTTGGCTAAACAATGTTTAAAAAATTTTAATAGCTACAACTTTGAAGCAATGAGACATAAACAATTGTGTTAAATTATAGACAATAAAAAAAAATTAATAATTTTCTTTATTTATCTAATTTATATTATTTTTCCTAATTAAAACTAAACGATTTATAAATTTCCGAAAAAAACAATCCCTTCTAAACAGAATTATTGATGCACAGATTATTTTTAGCTTGCTTAATTTTATCATCAAGAGTTTATGTGCAATCAAGACAAAAGCATTCGGTGATATATTGCAGGCTATTTTGAAAATCTGCAGGAGGTACTTTAGTCAATTTAGAGTATTTGTGAGAAATATAATATTACAAGATAACTAATGTGAATCCATTATTATTCATGGGATTGAACAACTCTATTGTGAATCGAGGACTTTATTAGAGTTTTTATGTCAGGCTATTTTCATTACCTAACAAATTATAAAATATTTTTCGGTTCAGAAACTGAATCCGAATTTTAAATTAAAAAAAAAAAAGATTGAAAGAAGAAAGAGATTATTAATAATAGGGTTATAATAAATGCAGCTCTATAAACTAATGATTCACTTGCAAACTTTTTCTAGGAAACTGAATTGAAGATCTTTATTCCAACATTAAATTCAATAGTTTTAAAAAAAATTAATAATTAATACAGATTAAATGAATGAAAAGTAGAATATTAATAAATTTGCATAAAGTTTTTTCCATTTTGAGAAGAAAGAATTTTTTTTTTGTATCGGAGAATGATAAAAATTGAATTAAATTCAATAAAGTAATATTAAAAACAGGTAGAACATTGTAAAAGATCTTAACACGTTTTCAACAACCATTCATATAATTTTTTTTTTTCATTTAAAAATTTTCTTTCATTTTTAGAAATTCTCTACCATTGTTTTATTCGATCACAGTTACAAAATTTGAAAGATTAAAATGTTAAAAAAAGAATAAATGCCATTGTTTTTATTATAGATCTCTTTAAGGATCGATTTTTTTAGATAAATTGTATGATAATTTTGTTTTTAAATTTTAAAAAGTTAATAAAACGTTTTTTTTTATTATTAATACTACTAGACTATCTACTATATTGGGATTATAACTATGTATATCATAAATTTGGCGAGATTTGAGAAAGAGGATTATATACCAGATGCTAAGATCAATTGATCCCATAATATATTGTTGGAGAACCTTTCGATTAATGAAAATCATATGATTCCCGAACAGAAGCTATCATATATAATTCAAATCCCTGATTAATATAAATAGAATACATAACAAGAAAATAACTTATATTAAATAAGAGAACAAAAGATTATAAGTTTATCTATAATAGATTTTTTAGACTTTCTGTAGATAGTAATGCATGAAAAATTTTATTTTGTATTTAATAAAAAAAAATTAAATATTAAATTTTAAATATTAAAAATAGTGGGTTACTGTATTTAAATAGAATTATTGTTAAAAACTAAATTTGTTGGCTAAATTTAATTTTTCTCCTCTCTGATATAAGTTTGCATGATCCTGCAACTACTTAAACATTTTTCAGTTTTAATAAAACTTATAATTATGGACAACAGATTTCTTTCTTTAATAGATATTTTAAGGGTAAGAAAAATGAAATCTAATGTCCCAATTATTTTCCAGTAAATTTAATTTTTAAATTAGCAATATTACGTAAATTACAATATACTGTATAAAAAATAATATAAATTTGATTTGACTTTTTAACAAAACTTATCAAAGACTCAGAGAAGAAAGGCTAGAACTGAATCGCTATTAAAGCAACAGCTGGAAGGTATGAATATCATAATATGTATTAATATAGCTATAAATATTATATATTTTGAAACGAACTGAATCGCTATTAAAGCAATAGCTGGAAGGTATGAATATCATAATATGTATTAATATAGCTATAAATATTATATATTTTATTTAAAATCTCATTTTATTCAAGTCAAACACAGTAAAAACTCGATTAAATGGCCCGAAATTAAAGGATTTCGGAAACAATTTGATAAAAGGTTGCTGGTATCCCTTAAAACTGGAATCCTTCTTTAAAGATGTTTTAGTTATTATGGAAGATATGTTATTTAGGGGGTTTTAACTACTCAATTCTTCTATGCAGATGCATATGAAAAAGAATTGAACGTACCAGTATTAATTATATATAAAATTATTCATGAATCAATATATAAAATAACTCATATTCTTGATAATGCTACGTAACTTGATACAGGCATTTTGCATGGTTGCAGTAGGATGAACATGAAGAATGCAGTAATTGAATATCTTTAGGCTGCAAATTTTATGTGTAACTTTATACAACGTATGTTTAATGATATCTGAAAAACTTGGCAGTCTTATATAATTGACTCAGATTCATTTATAGTTTAAGATTATTTATAAAGCATTCAAAACATTAGTTTAATATTTCTTACATATAAATATTAATCCATATTTCTCCAATAAGTAATTATTGATCGAATTTTAATTGCGAAAAATTTTAATAAATATAGTCAACTACCAAATAAAGTGCCATAGTGCCAAAAAAATTAATGGAAATTAATAAAACATCGAAGGAAATTTAATCATTCGAATGGATAAAAATTAAATTTAAATATTTACAATAATTTACTGTTGTTATCATTTTACTTGATTTTAAAATAATGAATGCATTTATAATTTATTTTCTCTTTATACTCTAGAAATATCTAAATAAAAATGAAGCAACACACCTACTTACAAGTTGAATCCATCGATGAGCTTTTGACTAATTTCCATTCATCCCGCGAATATGGATAATCATCTATATTTAATAATTAAAATCATTCTATATATATTATTAGTAAATTAACTTCTTATAAATCGAGATAAATGTTCTGAATTGGTACCTGTAAGCGAACGGGACTGCAACATTTCCCTCTGAGCACCTCTTCTCAACAACTGCCTAGCCATATCGTGAGCTGGAGTAGAAGGCACCAAACTTCCCGTCGATCCAGCCTTATACGAAGGCAACATTAATGTCTGAGATGATAAAAAGTACCATCTAGGTGTATTTTGTAAATCTACTTGTCTAAATGGAATTCTAGTTTCTCCCAAAAAATAATGATTTTCGGCAACTCCTGCATCCCAAATTGTAATGTCCAGCCATTTATCCATCAGCTATAAAAATAATTTTCGATTTTTCTTTTCATAAAAATCAATGCTTTCCATGTAACTAATGTAAACATTCTCAAAATTGAATTTTAATCTACTTATTTAAATCTCTCTCTCTCTTTTTTATATGTTTTTACACATTATTTTCATTTTAAATTTACGAAATTTTAGATTTTTTTTCTCCTGTAATCTTGGAATTTATACTAAAATAAAATTCATAGCATTATTTGAAAATTTAAATTTGGCATATATGACCATTCTGCTGTAAAAATTACATAATAAGATGTTTGAATATTACATAAGATTACAGTATTTATAGTTATTGATTATATCAATCGTACGGTAAACAAAATTAAATTTTAAGTTTGGTTTACGTCCATCCTAAAATGAACATTCGATAAATATAAGAGTATTGATGGTAAAGTATCGCTTCACTGAAGATTGATGGCAGAGTAATGCATGATCTTGGCAGCTATTGGTTGCACTGCATTTATTGTAAGGTGAGAGATAAAAACGAACTATTTAGTCACGATCGTTAGTTCTTCGAACTTATACTCTACGTAAATGTTATTTTAAATGGCATACATAGCCTACAGAAATTTATTTCTCATTATACAAGTATAAGAAAATAAAAAATTTGTTAAATATTGATCGCGTTTAATCAATTGGTGACAAAAAACTTTGCTTGAGAGTTTGTCGTGTATTATTGTTGGTGAGCGGTTGTATGCAATCGTTTAATGCTAAACGAAAACGGTTATTAAAATATCGACGAATACAAAATGACGATTATGTTCTTAAACTACGAATTCGAAAACTATAATGATCGATACTCGTAATGAAAGAGAAAATATGTGTAGTAGTAAAACTGCTTAACTGATAATAATTATTCGCAAGATATACATACAACCGAGTGGAAACGTATTTCCACTCCGTTGCAATCACTAGTGATTATCGGATTTCGGCACAAATTTTGGAGAATTAAAGTAAATAAAGCTTAAACGGAACAATTCAGCAATAATAACTCACGTCTTCGGGGGAAATATCGGCAAAGACAAAGACACTGTTCCATTCGGGATTAATGCTGGGTTCAGCAATACACGTCTTTCTCGATATCTGCCCCCTAAATAATAAAATAATATATATTGTAGAGTTGAAAAAATATATAATTAAGAATAATTAATGATACTCACGACGATGGCAAAACACGGAGTTTGCAGTATGCACGTGGTAAAGTGTTGACGGAATGTCTTCTACAACGAAGCTTCCGAGCACCCATTAACGTTACAATTAACTCCATGTGAACGTGGTCGTAATCCATTTTCAGACTAATCTCTCCGTTAGCACGACTGTACCGATCCTTAGAATAAAATCTAGCATTAACTTTGCAAAATTCAATAAAAAAATATCGAACGAAAAAAAAAAAATCGTTGGTTGTTTTCTTTTAGAAAATTGTCACTTACAGGTGTTCTAGGTAATTTTCTTCGTACCGATAGCACCTGTGCTACGTCTGTTTCCGAACTATCTTCTGTTAAAATCGGCGATTCATAGTATATTAGAATGCTAGTTTACTCAATAGAAAATTTCTCAGATTGTTACTCACCAGATGATAACAAAGAAGAAGAAGATCCTTTACCTCTTCGGTTGTGACTAGGTCTAAAAAAAAAAAAATATTTAAATTTATTATTTCAACAGCTATTCGAGCGATTTAAGAATATAAAAAACAACGTTTTGGTATTTTATTAAAACAATTTCTCCACTGACCAAAATATTACATCGCCATTTTTTTTTATTTTTAAGTCGAAAAACTTTTTAAAAAGAAATCCGTTCGAAGCTAGGATGGTAACAGCTTGCAGTCTCGTCGGTATCACAGCATTAACTGTATATTTGTTAAATATTTTTAAAACATAACAAACTGCTTTTGTTCACGTTTCTATCTTGCTGCTTCAAAGATTATTTAAGCATTAGAATATCTAAACTTATAATTTTGTTATAATAAATGGTCGTACCTGTAAGGAGTGCTATAAGAAGATTCGCTCAATCTATCTTCCCAACTGGAATGACGTCCAACTGAAAAAATACCGAAAACAAAATTATAACATTCAAATAATAATAATAATTATCAATACATCGATAAAACATGGCAAATATATTTTGTAATCCGGGCAGTAAATACAAGTTAGAGCTTTGTCAATCAGTTTAGTGTCAAGTAGACGGCTATAAATAAGTCTCAAACGTGACGAGAATCGTGAATGTAGCAGTCAATTATTAAATGTTTGTTGTTTTTTTTGACAGTTGCGAGAAGCGTACTAAATAAAAAAAAAACTTTTGTTTGTATTATCTGTTAACATTTAATTTCTGTCTCTTTGCAGAATTAAAATTTAATTTCGTCAAAAAACCGTGGATGATAAAAGAAAAACTTACCTGCAGATTCGCTGTCTACATCATCGATGATGATTTTAATGTCTCCATCGTGATATCGAGGTCTGACAGGAGGAACTCGAGGGAGACTTCGATGTCTTCTTTCTTCGCTGGCCAGGCCGTGATCGAAACTCACTGCACGATTACGCATTGGATACTCTTCGGTATAGACTCTTCTCACTCTTCTTCCTTCCGAAGGAGCGTCTTCGAATGAGTAAGACTTTTGAGAAGAGAGACGACTGGCGTATTTGTGATCATCTCGAATAGGGGGACCATCGGAATCGTAATTCAGGGATCTTCTTCTGGTAGTTCGTCTTCTATCAGCGTAGACGTGCATGTGATTGAGATCATGAGAGCCGTCGCCACTAAGGTCACTAATATCCGAACTATCTGAGTTTCTTCGTTGCACTGTGAGTAAAGAACGCGTATCGTTGTCGAAACTTTCGAAAGCACTTCCGGTTTCGGTAGATGATCCCATGCTATTGAAGGGACTATCCACGTCTGTCCTAGTTTTCTGAAGTTTGTTTTTCTTTCTAGTTTTAGTTTTTCTTCTCTTTTCGTCTTCGTCGACTGGTTCTTCCACCGAACTTTCTGAGGTAGAAAACATGCGAGGTGGCACAAACTTCTCGTTGTCTACTTTTTGTTTCGTTGTTCTAATACTTTGATTAATCGACCGATCAATCGGTCGGGAAGGAGACTGTTCGGCGCTTATTTTCTTTGGTTTGAACGAACTTTGACCACGAAGATCGTTTCTGCTAGAGTCCGATGAAGTAACAGGTCTCTGTTGACCCGCGGATGATGAATGATCGCTATGAGAAAAGGAATGATGTTTACTTTGATCAGATTTTATATTTTCTACCACAGTCGAACGAGTAAGTGATGATGATGTACGTGTGCTAAGTTTCGAAATTACTTCCGATTCTTCGGGAACGTCTACTTTACTTTGCCTTTCAACCGGAGGTCTACTTCTACGAGTGTCTTGCTTAGAAATTTCTCGCTTAATTTTCTGACTTGATGGTGTCGATTCATCCTCCTCTTTGCTCTTCGCTATCGATTCTGCTGGATGTTTATCTGCAACTTCAGCTTGATTCTCTTTTGAAAGATCTCTCGATGCCTCTTGATTCTGGAAAGATAAACGCATTTACTCATTCAAAACATATCGAATATTGGCCGAAAGTGTCTTTGTACTCGAGTGATCAATAATGCAGCTCAAAATGAAAATCGACGTGTCACTGAAAACTCTTCTAAGATCACACCATGGATAACTACAAATGAAGCGTGTTAAAAGCGAGATATATGGCAGAAACCTGCATTATTTATTGATAATTTAAACAACTCTCCATCATTACTTTAATACCACGCCTAATTATGTTAGCATGAAATATTAAATTTTCCAGAATTTATCTGCTGAAATCGAAAATTTCGCAGATTTATAGCTTAAATTAAATTTTAAACAAGGTGATTACTGTAAGTCAAAACAAAGTTTAAACATTTCGGACATTTCTTTACGTACAAACGGATAAAATTTGAGAATTTCGAATAGATTAACAACCGAGAAAGAGAAGCAAGATTAAAAGCGAAGAACAAAGAATTAAATTATGAGATTTCTTTTTAACTTTCTACTTATTCTAGTAAAGCGTGTAATTAAAGAAAGCGTCACTAGCAATCAGCGATATTTCTGAGATTTGCGAACGAAGATTACTCAGAATTAGTTTCAAGTCTTCTACAACGACGTGTTACTTTCAGTTTTATTACTTTCGTTCCTGTTTCTTTGATTCTACAACGTTGCCAATGATTTATTAGAAAGTCTTGCAATGGCCGTAAACTCGTTCCCTTGAAATATAGAAGTCGTTTATCTAAGTATTTACAGCATGCTCGACTTACCGTGATTCTCGAAGGTTGATTGTGATGGCGTCTTCTACAGAAACTGCACTTCCATTCCTGAAAAGAAAGAAGAATAGTAAAAAATAAAGAAAAAATATATATACATCAAATTGTCTTCATTTTTAATGGGAAAAGTATAACCATTACACTGAAGTTATCCGCATGATTCAGACAATTTTTCCATACCGGAGTTAAATGTTATTCGTCTTAGAAGCGTCATAAATGAATAAAAAAACTCTGTCTACTCTGCCTTAAAGTATGTATATTTTATAAGAAAAATGAAAGAATTCGAATATTAAACAGCATTGATTGTGAAACAATCGTAAAAAGTGCCGGAATGCACAATTTAAAAATGGTTTATTAATGTTTAAACTTCTTTATACGGTTATAACTCGAAGTAAGAATTACGATGGATGATAGTATATTTTAGAATCGTTATAAATTATTTTATGTATAGAATTATTAAAACTGGAAGTTTTTCTGCAACTTACATCTTTCTGCGACGTTCTAAATGCTACCATTATTCTATAATATTAAAATATGATCATATTCGAAGATAAAAATGATGTGCTGCTTGAAAATTTATATAAATAGTAGCTTTTTCTCGAAAGGAAACTAATAAATAATTCTACTTAAAACTGTATCGTGTTTAAATTATTATTTTTTTCGAAAGGAAACTAATAAATAATTCTACTTAAAACTGTATCGTGTTTAAATTATTATTTTTTTCCTACAGAATTAAAATTTTAAATTTTAAACAAACACAAATAGAAAATTATGTTTTTGGTTTTCCTCGGTAAGCTTATTAAAACAGTAAAAACTTTATTGTGGCCGACTTCAATATATATATATATATACGAGTTAAATGTAATAATGATGATTCTAATAGATTATAATATTCAGGTTTTGTTTATTCTATATAATAAAAAATAAATAGGTTTTATTGCAAGATTGCAATGAATTTTACACTTTCTAACAGCAGCAGTTTCTCTTTAATAAGGTGACCAACTTTTTACAATGAAAAGGAGGACACAAATTAATTGAAGAAAAAAAAAATATCGTAAATAAAAGAAACATTTTATTCATTGCTACAATAACACATTATAATATGATAAATGCACAATAAAAACATTTGTAGCATTTTATATTGTAATTATGCTGACATGCCTATTAATTATTATTTAAATGAGTACTTTTCCACTGAATGAATATTTTTTGTCAATGTATCATCTCTTAACAATATATTGGAAATATCTGAACAAGAAATGTCCTTCATATTGAATTTAACGGCAAGTGCTGCAGCTAGAGTATCAACATTCAATCTCGATTTCTCACTTGTCCAAAAATCATTAGAAATTGAAAAAAACTCTTTCAACCGCTGCATTAGTTCTAGGAAAGCATAATCTAAATTGAACAAGAATAAATAAATTTTCACATATATACAACTGCATTTTTGAATGAACAATTTTGGAATGATCCATATTTAATTTGGAAATTGTTCTGTACAAAAAAAAAGGAATGAATGTCGCGATGAACTTTTCCACTTTTGTGAACAGAATCAATAAGCGAGTTCTTTATAATCTTTTATATTTATGGTTGCCCATCAGTACGAAGAGTGACATTAAAACCGTTACACTTTCCATTAAGGTAACAGTAGACATAGGAAAAATAACAAAAAAGAGAGATGTTTTGTATTTTACTGCTTTCGGTCGCTTTCATGGCTCCTTAAAAGTTTGTTTGGTTTGGTTCGCATCGATATCATTTTTCTACGTTTTAGCAGTTTTATTAGAACGCAAACTTATATCAAGTGAATTTGTTCTTTTTTTTTAATAATTGTTCATTGTTTTCCAGTTTTAATAAAAGAGTATATTTTTATGAAATATTTTCCTTTTAATTATCTTTTAAGATCGATCGAAAGAAAAAGAGAGAGAGACTTATTTAAAAATTATTTAATCTAGACGCTATTTTATTTTCTTCATTGCTGTAATAGGTTATGAAATTCAAATACGGTTAGACGAATCTTGTATCCGACTGTTTTGCAAGATTCAACACACACAGTTTGGTTCTTTTTCTCTTTTGTAAAATGATGAATATCCGTACATTTATTAATTTCGATCGGAGTCTCTGCTTTGTAGGATTCGGAAAAAAGTTTTGGTGGAAGAAGAATAAAACTAACGTCTCCTGTTCTTTCGAAACTCTGCCTCTGCTTGTTTCTTTTGAATCTCTGCTTTGTAGGATTCGGAAAAAAGTTTTGGTGGAAGAAGAAGAATAAAACTAACGTCTCCTGTTCTTTCGAAACTCTGCCTCTGCTTGTTTCTTTATATTGGTGCATAATTACCTGTGTAAAACTACGAATTACTTCCGGTATTTAATTACTTTTTTTTTGTTGTCTCAAAAGGATTTAAGACAAGGAAATCTTATAGCGCTTTGCAAAAAATATAGTTTCGATTATTTTATTGCTTTCAACAGCAAAGAAATTCCGTAATTAAACTTGCAGAATTTGCTAAAATTTTCTTAAGCTAAGTAATGTTAATCAAAATTAATATGTTGGTATTTCTATATATATATATATATATGTGTGTGTGTGTGTGTGTGTGTGTGTGTGGTGTGTGTGTGTTGCAATCATTTCTATAAAGTCTTTAACTTACTTTGTGATTCTACACTAATGTATCAAATTTAAACTTACTATAGTTCCATAAATACTTGGACTAAATGATTATTATTATAGAGTATTGTTTATCATGATAATTTTGTGGAAAAAATATCAAAGTTTTCTAGATATAAATTGTTCTTGATGTCAGGAACGATTTCTTCATAATTTTTAAAAAATTTGAATACACTTTCTTTAATTCCCGAGTTTGAACAAAGATACTTTTAATTGTTCTATAGTGATTAATGAAGTGTTAAATACGAAGACAAGATTCTTGAATGGAATGTCTCAGTTAACTTCAGAATTTGCGAACTTTTTAGTATAGTAAATGTAATTTGGCTAACCTGATTGGTTTCAGAAGTGTATGAGGCACAATCGTCGCAAACTCTCTGTTGACATCCGTCGCAAGTATAACTTTTTTCATTGGGTTCTAAGATCTTTCTGCAAATTCTGCACGGTTGTTTGACGTATTTTTCAGTCGTTTCAACTCGAGTGTTTACTCTGTGGATGACAATAACAACAATATATTCATTTCACAAAGTGCTTCTTTAGAATCTAGACTGGTGACGGTTTTCACTCACTTTAATCGCTGCGTTTCCTGTTCGAATTCCTCTTCCTTCTCCCAAACTCTCTGCAAGATGTGTTTCTCTTCTGTAGTCAAGTGTTTCAGATCTCCTGGAGAAGGTCTTCCTGATGGATTTTCCTGAACTGCTGGAGATCGAACAGGTTTCGTTGTTCTCTGAATAGTTGTAGTAGTAGTAGTAATAGTAGTTGCAGCAGCAGAAGCAGTAGTAGCATCTTCTCCTCCACTTCCTTTAACGATCTAAAGAAAAGAAAGGAGAAAAAAATTAATTAAATTATTGAATCGAATCAACCTCTGTATGTATATATTTCACACTCTTCTTAGCATTAAAGCCATTCTTTTGCTGTAAAAACCATTACTAACATCATACAAAACGTGACTGAAATAAAATATTATAAAACGTGACCGAAATGAAGTGTTTTTCAAAATGGAAAGAGGGAAAAAAACATATAACATAAAAAGCATACAAGAAGTCAATACGCTTTATAAAACTACTCAAATTTTTATCACGTATGCAAGATCATATCTGAATAGCAAAGTCGTTTCTTACCTTTTTCATGAAAGACATTATATTTGTCGACATCATAATTCTGAACGATTTAATTCAATTTGTCATCTGTTCTTGGGCTTCATAATGTTCAATGCAGAATTATACACATGACAGAAATTCAAGCTAATTCCTTCATTTTTCACTCCAAATCAACATATCTGGAAAAAAAGATAGAATTTATTCAAATAACAGTCAGAAATTCGCCATTTTCTGCCATTAATATTTCAAATAATGCTTCGGGGTATTTAATTCTGATTAAATTTAATACTGTTCGGTTAATGGCGTGAAATTTGATACTACTCACTTTAATACGCAATTATATTCGTGCCCAGTATTTGAACATATTTGTTTAATGAAGTTTGAAAATCAAAAATAGTCTGAATTTATTTAAAAATTCAGCGATCGTTTTCGTTTAATTACGAAGTTTCTCCTTCGAATAAAAATTTCTTAAATGAATAATGCGGCATCATAAAAGATGAAGAGGAGCAAATCATCTCTCACCATTCGAAACTTAACTTCGAGTATAAATATGTGCTATCGTTTCTGGGTAATACCGGGAAGATCCGAGATCCATTCCCAGTCACTCGGATTGTTTTCAAAATAACTTTTTTAATTTTCTGAAACGAATCAGTAAAATCGTTATAGGAGTCTTTAAAATATGAAAGATTCATACTTTTCTCGAATATATAAGATTCCGACTTTTTTTTCGATAATCGATAACGAAATTTGAATTTTATCGTATTTTTTACTACTCCATAAATATATATACTACCTTTCGTCTAAATGTATAAAATGTAAATAAACAATTTTTATACGTAGATTATCTTGGCAGAGTTCAGTGTCTGACTTTAAACAGTCGTGTAAAATATCAAACGATATCCGAGAAAATGTAAAGAGAATAAAAAAGCCATAATGATATTCGTTTCGATCACTTACAAGGTGTTTTATGACGAATTTTATTATATTTAAATCCAAGAAACACACACGTTTCTATATAAATATATATAGCCGGATGATGTAAGAGACATTTTCTCGGATATCTTGATATTCAGCATTTTTTTTCTTCTTCTTCTTCTTTTCTACAATCAGACAGGTGCAAGAAGAACTCTTCTTTCCAAGTCAGTTGCATTCTAGCATTCTGTGGAGCAGAAAAGAAGAAGAAATGTCCTCCAACTTTTCTTTGTGGAGGAGAAACTGGATAGAACGTGTCATTCTCGTTTGTATCTTTGCCGAAAACGGACCTAACGGTTCATTTTATGGCAGAAATTCTTAGAAAATTTTTGAGTCGAATCAATTTTGTGCGATTTTATTTCCTACTCAAAGTTTTGACTCTCAGTTTAAACATAAGTTATTTATTTATCTGTAAATCGATAGAAGGAACATCACATTCGCAGATTACTCTTTCTAGGCATTATTCTAAATCGAAGAATAATTAATCAGTATTTGTTTTAGAAATAAAGAATTAAAACCGAAAAGAAAAAAAAATTAACTCAATTAAGATAAGAGCCGTATCGACACGATTCAGTTTTATTAATTTAAAATATTGACGCGAGTAGAAGTCACCAACATTTGTGTCCAGTAATTTATTAAGACGTGTTGTCGTTGTATGCAGAGTTTAGCGAAAGATTATTATTATTATTATTATTATTATTATTGCACCATCTTCTAGAAATGAATTAAGATCGGGAATAAATCGAATGCGGTACCAAACTTAATGTCCTCCGAACAGACGACATACTTAAAGAATAAAATCTAGACTTAATGTCCAGACTCCGGAATTTCTCTCGACCAGAAACACATCCATTAGAAAAGTTGGAAAAGCGTTAAGTCTGCCAAGTATATCGACATCGGATTTCCATTTGAATCTGATAGCAAACTCGCTGTTAAAAATTTCCAAATTCCAGAAAAAAATAATAATTTTTTTTTTTTAATCGTCGAGTGCCGATAAAATGCAAAAAGTAATTTTTTGCGAAAAATGAATAAATAGTCTACAAATGTTCCAACTTCACTCACAGCTAGCAACGTAATGGATCAGAAAAAATTTATTTCTAATTTATTGTCAACTGTAAGTGTTCAAACATAATTTGTGAAGAATAAATACACATTTTATTTTTTTATTATTTTTTTCGACACCGTTCCAAAAACAAATTTGAAAAATGGCATTTTAATTTTTTTTAAATTAATTATTTTACGTGGATAGTGATTAATTTTTAAAAAATTCAATTAAATTAATTCACGGTTGCAAACTGATGACTGCACATTTTATCTGGATTTTTTTTTTTCGTCACAGAACGATCGTAAAATTTACAAATTCATAATAAAAAATCTGAATAAAAAAATAATGGAGAAAATAATGAATAAAAAAAAACAATTTTTTTTCCTAGTTGTTTTTATAATGGAACGATTCTAAGACAGAAAAAGGAATTAAGCTGGACGAAAACCTAGTTTGCAAAAGGGGAACCGAGCTTCCATTACCAGTTGTGTTATCTTGTGCTAATGAAATTTTGCGAGCCGGTAATGATGTCTTCTATAAACTTCACCATCCAGATAAACATCCTTTTCTTTACAGAAGGATAAAAGGTTAGTCTTTTCACGGCTGACAAACACCATATTCATAAGATCGACTGTAAATAAGGATTAAGTGGTTAATAAACGTTAATTATATTAACGTTTACGGAATGGGGATGAATTAAAGTCGTTTCCAGTTATTTTCACTCGGGTCGCGACATACAACGTCCTTGATGTGATCAAGGGCGTCACGGTCGTCAGCTGAAACAATGACTTTTCTCATTTAACTCTCCAACTAATCGATTTTCGATACTTTAGGTTTCAAAAAAACGAAAAAAAAAACTCGATTAATTTAAAAGCAACTCGATATTAAAGACCGTTCCGTCTTTTAATAAACTGTTCGAATTTTTTATTTTTTTTTGCTTGGTTTCAGTGATTTTTTTTAAAACTCGAAGTATAGTGTACGAAAATTTGAAACTAACTTAGAAGAGTTATACAATATTTTGAGTTAGCAAAATAGCGACTAACGCCCACTATCTGGAGATTTTTATCATTTACAATTTATAACTGCTCTGGAAAATCTCGGTGGAATAATGGTCTCAAACAGAGATCTGCCCAGCAGTTATAGATAAACAGAATTCAGCCTTTGAGAATACGAAGCATCAGGAATATGCGTCTACCATCTGTCTTTACTGTCTAAAACAGCTGTCGACAGCTTTACTCCATCCCCGTATTTTGCAACTGCGCCTTATAAACACATCTTTGCGCTTATATATATTTTCTTTTAAAACCTTTATGCCTCTCGGTACATTCGCCGCAACAACTAGATTTTTATGTAAACTATAGCCTACTATACCAAAATATGCCTACTATAAAAATATTTACATGAAATCTAATTAAGAATGTTTATATAAAGATTAATCGCCACTATACCAAAATATGACTACTATAAAAATATTTACATGAAATCTAATTAAGAATGTTTATATAAAGATTAATCGCCATTTTTATCGGCTGTAAATGAGGATAATCGAATCTAAGAAACGAAAGAGTGGGCATTAGAAAAGCAGAAAATGGAGTTTCTAATTTACTTTTGGTTGCAACCCGATCAACACTCTTCCATAAAATGTCACTTTCGATTTTGTCCTATTTGATGAAACTACTTAGAGAAAGTGAATGACGGAAATTTAAAAGTGAATAAGGTCGTTTTAAAGCTTGGAATAAATGTAAATTAGATGCCAAGGAAATTTATGTGAAACCATTATGAGGTACACCTTTGGAGAGCAAAATGCAAATTATTCTACTTAGAATGTAGACAAGTAAAATAAATATGAATTTTTATAGGTAAATCGAGAACGGATAGAGAAGATAGACATCCAGACGGGCTTAGGGAATGAGAAATTTATTTTTTATTTTTTACTTTCTATTGAATTTTTGTCGAAGAAATTCGCTTTTTTTTTTTTTCTTTAAAACTATTGATTTAAGTCTAAAGGAAGTTTATACAAAAAATATGGAAAATGCTGGACTGAATTTAATAATACGCTATAGCGTTACGATACAAATATTTAAAGAAAATTGGAGTAATTCGGGGGAAAAAATGGAACATATGTAAAAAAAAGAAAAACAAAAGAGACGGAATCATATCGGCTTTGATGTTATATAGAAAATGTAGGAGTCGATAAAGCTTTACTGCAACATTCAATCCCTATGTGTAACTCGGACATGTAACAATTTCCTGCTTGATGGATGAATACGGTTCCTAACATTCGATCGACAACAATATAGGCCTATTAAGCCAGCCATAAAATTACTAGCGAAAAAAGTCGGTGATATCGGTTAAAAAAATTAGAAGATGCGACAGGAATGATTTAAAATGCTAAACTTCTCTCATAAATAATTCAATTAAATAGAAACGAAACTTTATATTATCTATAAAATTTTATTTTAATCTGGGAAAGAGTTTGCGTAAATCGAGCTTATCCGATCGATCAAAATAAGAAATCGAATAAGCGAAATTGTAAAATTTGCATGTTTTGAATCATAAGAGTGTCGTTTATGATTCAAACCATGCAACTTTCCGAAAAGTGATTCAAACTATGCAAATTTATTTATGATCCAAATTATAAAACTTTTCGGATTGTGATTCAAATTATAAACTTTCCACGCTGTGATTCAAACCATAAAACTTTCCAAGCTGTAAGCCAAACCATGAAAATTCATCTATGATTCAAATCATAAAACTTTCGGAATTGTGATTCAAATCGTGCAAATTTTACAATTTCACTTATTTGATTTCTTATTTTAATCGATTGGCTAAATTCAATTTATTCAAATTCCTTCCTAGATTAAAACGATTGAATAAAGATTTTTTTGTAGTTGTTTATTCGTCTCCTTCTGAAATTATTAGAAACGACGATGATCTATCAAACCTTCTTCTACAAACGATTTTAACTCAACGACAAATTAAATCGTGTCATCGTATATAGGAACAGAGTTTAATATCCAAACTGGCTATCAATTTCTCTACTGTATAGAAACTTTTGTCAAACTTTTTTATTACTATTTAAAATTAAAAAATTTTCTCAAAAATTATTATTATTTCCTAAGAAAGTGTGATAAAATTTCTATAATTTTGCTATAAATAATTCTAAAAGTCAGATTTATTGTTGAATAAAAATAATTATAATAATTAATAAATTAAAATAGGAAAGAAAGAGAACAATATGGAGAAGTAGCAAACTTTTTTTATATTTGTAAATTATGAGAGTAAGAGATGAAACACTTGCAAGAAGTGACAATAAAATTCTCTTGATAACAATAATAAAATAAAAACAATCCTCCCAAACACGATAAGGTAGTTGCAGTTGGCAAAATATACTTCTCTTAGTCAGCAAAACTATAAACTGCATTTGGTTGCCGGGGTAGAAAATGAACTTATTTAATGTCTACGCCAGCATGTCTTCCATTTAAAGGCGATATCAATGGACTAGAATAAAACTCAAACACGCCTATTTTATCTCAATCTAGCGTAACGATGACACGGTTCAATTCTCTTACACCCCATCTCATTTTAATTATTACAGTTTTAAAAGAATGTTTCCCAACTCCACATAACGGTAGAAATTTCTAATATACCTTTCTTATGTTTTCGCTTCTAAAGAAACTTAAAAATTTCGCCTCTAACGGCTCGTTATTAATTGCACTTTTCTGAAAATTTATTCTGGATTTCTTTCCTAGAATTTTTTTAATTACTGCGGTAAAAATTTATTTTTAATTAGCGAGTGAGAAATGGCAAAAATAAATAATTTCCGACCAGTCACTTAAAAGAGTAAACTGTATAGGCGGAGTATTAAAGAAGAATTTACGATATTGCCAGAGAATGTACATTAATGAGATGCCATCTGTCACGTCTCTTTGATGAGTCTAGTGCGATATAAATATACATATATATATAAAAAGAGAGACAAATCAATATCGTAAGAAGATGACATCTGTGTCTACTTTGCAGTAATCACGTTGTTAGCCAAGTGAAAATGAATAGGTGTACAAAAGAGGAAAGTAAAGTTAAATCCTAGTCGAGTCTTCAGAATGAAGATATGTTGAAGGTAACACGCTTGAGTGATCCTTATGACACTCTGCATCTTTACTGTACATATATCTTTATATTTTGACTGACATCAACACGACTAATTCGCGTAGCGATAAGTATGCGCTGTTTATTTTCTACCTTATTAAATTCTGTGCTATCGAAAAAGAAAAAAAAAAAACAATATAATCCATTGTTTTTATAATTTAACAAGAATTTTACGATTTGATTTAATTTTCGAATTATAAAACTGTAGAGAACAATAAGTCGACCACATTATCGCGCTTCTAATGTTAGATTATGGATAAAAGTCGATTTTTGTTATCTCGATGATAAATGTTTTCCGCTGATTACACGCAATTACAACTGACACATATTACGGAAATAACTGCCAACAAGGAACAAGAATAATGTTTGAACGTCTTGCAAATCCGGCATAGTTTTTGTCACTTTAATAAGCAAAATAAAAATTTATGTGGCTTTTCATCATTTAAGCATTTCAAATATTTATTATTATTTTTTTAAATTATTTTCTATAACAATATTATAAATTTCGGCATGAATTAATGTAGGTACGATCAAATTGTTAATTTTACTTGTATGAATATTTTACTTTTTATATAAATAAATTTTATTTGTAGGAAAAAACACAACATTCTAATTTCTACAGATATTTTTTAGAAAAATTATCAAAAGTTTAAAAGTTTGGAACTAAATTCATCTCTAACAGAGTTATCTAAAAAAAATAAATAAAATTGCTTATCGTGCAATGACAGATTGGAAAATTCAGGCGTTTTGAATTATTTGTTACTGTCTACAACAGTTTTCTTTGCTCTAACATTATATAGAAGATAAGTTTCTTTGCGTGTCATTTGGACATCTTTTCGCACCAAAGAATTCGCCGATATGCTATATCAAAACTCAGATTTCAAGTTTTTTTTTGTCGTCTTCCTCTTTCGCATATCGCTGTTTTTGATTGACAAGCATATAACTTGACGTCTATAGAAAACTTCCAATTTTAAACATATGGCAAAGTTTGTTTCCTCCTCAAGATTTAACGTTTCGATTTTCGATTTTCTAACCGATTTAAATTAATTTAGATAAGTAAACACGTGCGCAAACAAGATTTTTCGCGAAGAATTGCGTATGTAACGTTGCTTTTATTTATTTTATTTTTTATTGTTTTAAAATTTATTTATGGCTTTTGCGAAGTTCGGTTCATCTCTTAGCATCTAAGGAGTCGTTTAGTACACCATAAAGCTTCTAACTCTTCGTGTTATGTTGTTAGTAATCAAAATTTATGATCCGGATAAACTGAGTTTAATCGTCGTCATTTTAATGACAACAGTTGGACCAATTTTATCTCGAACTCATGCTACGTCAATTTACCGAATTCGTAAATTACGTTTTCTCGAGTAAAACGTTTATTTTTGAGTTATACGACTAATCTGTGCGAGAAAAGTCGAATGATCGAAGAATAGAAAGTAATTTACTAAACACGCAACAGTTTATTCGAATGAACAGTTCGTGCAATATAGAATCGATTTTGTTTACATTCCCATTTTACATCAGACAATATTTTCTACCTGTATAGAACGTTCTAATATATAAAATTCTCTACCTACTCCGGAAAAACTGCTTCCATTGGCGTAAAAAAATCGATAGCCTTTAAAAGATATGATTCCTTATGACAACTCTATTTTTAGTCTGATTTAGCCAAACAATCGAACTTTAGATAAGAATTATAGGACACGCTTGATGGATTTACTTGGCAATAAACCCATTTTCTTTAATCTGCCAATGCGAAATGTCTCAACAGTCACCTAATGTCGGTTTATTTGGGTATATCTATCAATAAATTATTCTTTATCTCTCCGGGAGACTCGATCAGATTCATCACAGCGACCAACCTATTCTTGCACCATAAAAACTAATCAATTAGCTGTGGCGAAGAGCAGTAAATATTATGCTTTTGTTACTATTTATATCTCTATATCTATGGGAACAAATCGAGCATAAATTATCATCTCTATAACGACATTAATAATAATTTAATTAGCGTGGAAGTTGCTAGTCAAAAGCTTATTCGTGTCGAGAAGTTATCGGCTATAGAATCTTTTATCAATCTCGACAATGATTCCGCAAGGTAATTAAAATGGCAAATAAATCGGTTTTAACCACAACAGACGTTTAACTTTTACAACTGTTTATAAATTATCTTTACGGATGTTAACGTGTTTGCGTAATTTTAAAAGATCTCTCTTCGTCAATTATTCTCCAGTCGAAGAATTTACTCGCGAAAAACTGTTATATAAATCGTCAGAAAACGGTGAAAAAAATAAGATAAATTTTGTCGAGCGACAAGAAAAATACACTAAGGTTGAATTATTATCATGGAGAGATCAGAGAATTGTCTATAATAATTGCTTGTTAAGTTATCTTTCTATTATATTATCTAGGAAACTGGGTATTTAAGCTTGGAGTGAAAACACATTAAAGGAGTTTTTTTGGTAAGTTGGCATTGATCCTTTATGGGTCTAATCGATTTGTTATTTTCTTCTAAAATACGTTCAGTTCTACTTCAATAATTGGTCGCAATAACAATCGCATATAAGCTTATATAATTTTTTTTTTTTTTTCAAAAATTCATTACATTTATCAACTACATTAATGGTTTAACTTGAATTGTTATTTTTAGTCTATAATCCACTACTAAATATTTTCTTTTATATTCAAATAAAAACGTTTGAAAGAACTGAAAATTTTAAACTTGAATTTTATAGAATATTTCAAATAATGATGATAATTGATCACATAGGTACTCGAGTATAAGTCGATCCTACTTTTGAGCCTCAGGAAACAAAAAAAAAAAGTATTGACCCGTGTATAAGTCGATATTAGAAAATTTGCGTGAGAGCACAGCAGACTCTGCCTGATTTTATGTATTTTGACACAATGAAAGATAAAAACATATAAAAATATATTTGATCCATAATCAATTTTAATATTAAATTAATGAGATATTTGTATTAATGTATTTTATATAAAAAACATTCAGATACAAATATTAAATGATTAGACATCTGTTTGAAATTTTGATCCGTATATAAACCGATTTTTTTTTTTATTCTGAATGCCCGAAATTTCTCGACTTATACTCGAGTATAAGTCGAGAAATTTCGGGCATTAATAATTTATTAAATTATTGCAAAAGATTTATTAAAAAAAAAAAAAAAATAAATTAATTTTTAAAAATAAATATTATTAATTAAAAAATTAGAATTTAATGCTAAATAATAGTGGTGCGTTATTGTATGAAATGTTTATCGATATGGCAGCCTATCCGACTTTATCTGAAACTTAATTTTGTTACAAAAATTGCCCTTTTGTATTTTTTATGTTATTTTTTGTATTTTGTTTATTTATGTTTTTATTATTTATTTATTTATTTTTGTTCATCCGAAATATTGTACCATATTCTTATCATTACTTCTGTCGTATTCTGAGTATAATGAGAAAAAGCAGTTGTTGTTTATTTAATTTGAAATGTATTCATAGAGTTTAAGTTTTAAATCAGTTAATTCCGTTCTTTTAAGAATTTAATTATCATAGCAATACGTTAACTATAGTTCGATTAGAACAAATTAACGAATCCAAATGCCTGATGATGGTGTATTTATACTGAAAACGTTAGCTTTTAACGATAGTAAATAAACTTATTTGAAAGTCTAACTGCGTTTAGTGCTGTTTTTTGATATTTTAAAGTGAAGTTTAAGCAGTTTAAGTGAATTGAATCTGAACACTACTATTATAAACTGAAAATGCCCAAAATTTATGGATTTCTCATTTCTAATGCTTACTAAGAGATTATACATTATTTTAATAGAAAAGAACACAAAACTATAAGATTCAGATATAAAAAAATGGCACTTTCCATTATATCTATCATTGAGTCAAGGACTTGAATCCATTGAATTGTATTGACCAATCACAGAATTAATAGATTTTTATTTCCTAAGTACAAATAGTCATAAGTGAGGCAGTTATAAGTCAAGAACTACCTGTAAGTTTAAATTAAAAATTCATAAACCAAGAATATCTGTATCTAAAGATTCTGAAGATATATAAATTTACCCTGTACTTAAAAATTGTTTACATTTCTAAAGTTTCATCCTAATAACTTCTGAATTATTTGCTTATTTAAAAGTAAAGAAATTGAGACATCAGACCATTAACATCAACCTTAATATAAAATTAACTCTATTTAAAAATGATGGAAATTGAGGTCTCTAATAATTATTAAATTTCATAAAATATATCAAATAATTCACAAAAGTTCATACAGATTTAAAATTACTTGTCCAACCTTATAAGCAATATTATGAATATTGTTTTTATTGTACATCTGCTTGGTTGATAACTTTATTGTGCTAATAGTATATTTATGACAAAGTATGAGACCACTTGGGCAAGTTTCAATTTGCTGCATTTCTTAGTATATAAATTTATACACATGCTTTAGTGATTGGATATATATAAATTTAACCATTAAAAATGGAATGAATGATGATTATTTTTGAATTTTTGGCTCAAATAAATTAAGGTCATAGATCATATCTCTATTCACCAAAAAATATGTTAATTTTTGGTAAAAACAAAAATAAAATTAAAAATTACTTGAAAAAATATTTTACAAATGTGGAAGACATGAAAACATAAATTTTGAAAGATCTCCCAATTTGATATCTGTTTCAATCAGAAACAGATATGATGAACCAACAACATTGAATTAAAAAGTTTCAAAGTATTCTTCCTTAACTGTTGCATATTTGTATAATTTAAAATAAAATACATTTTAAAATTTTGCTCTTAAATTTAATTGTCTGAGCTTATATTTTTTTTAATGGACACAACAACTGGATACATGATAATAGAATAATTTAAAATTAATTTGTTTTTTATAAAAATTCTTAATGTTATCTGTAAAAATTTTGCAATTAAAAAATATTTATATTATTAAAAATATAAAACAAATATATATAATTTAAAAAAACTTTTTGGGGGCCAATTAAAGTGTATATTTTTATGCTGATTTTATATACACAGGTAACCCTCATATAACATGGTTTCACTCTAACACAATTAGAAAATTACAGAAAGCGTCATGTAACATGATTTTTACTTAACACATTTTGAAAATTACATTTACTCTCCTACAACACAAAACATTTTCATTAATTTTTATAAATCCACACTATGGACACACAATACATACATAAAATGAAATCATTGAGAAATAGTTTACTAAAATTAGTCATAAATACAATTTCGCTAGTTTGCCATGAGAAGGACAATATACAGTCTATTTTCAATTTCGATTTGAAATTGAGTTAATTGGGGACAATTGAGTATTTTGTGTTCCAAACATTCATAAATTTTTTGGATATGTGTTAAAGAACAATTGTTTTGTAGCAGGTTTATTTAGCGGGTTGTAGCAGATTAAATTACAGATTCAGTAGAGTGGACAGAAGATACATAAACTTTAAATGCAAAAAAGTTCAAAAAGTGAAGTTGATATTATTAAAAACAAAAAATGTTCTTATTTTAACTGAACAACAATAAGGAAGATATAATTATTAAACAAATGTTACATAGGCTGTATTAACTGGAAATAGAATAATGGTTTGGTTATCAAAAGTACTCTGGTGGAATAAATTTTGTATCTTTTATCCTACTGCGTTAAATGCTTATTATTCTATTTCTAGTTAATTTAGGTTTTTAGCAATAACTGAACTTTAAGTACATAGGCTGTATACTTTTTTCTTATGTTTCGAGTTAATATTATTAATAAAATTTAAATTTCTTATGTGGAATTAAAGAAAATTATTTGTTTTTAATTGCTTTTGGAATGTAACTCCTTGTTTTGTATTGGCTCCAGGTCTCATATAACATGATTTCACATAATATGGCATTTTTTAGGAACCTATCTATCATGTTATATGAGAGTTACTTGTATATATATATATATATATAAAAATCAGCATAACACGTACACTTTAATTACTCCCCAAAAAGTTTTTTAAATTTAGTATTCATTAGGTTTTCCTTCCTTTAGGAGTGTGATGCTCATGAAGTCCCAAAAGAAGACATCAACATTGAACTCCTAAAGGAAGAAGGAGTACCAGTCTACAAGCAACTGGCCAGGATATTCTACGAGTGCATGCGAACAGGATAGATACTGGACAGCTGGAAAAAATGCAGTCAGTGCTGATACATAAGAAGGGAGAAACTATAGGCCTATCAGTCTACTGTCGATAATATATATATGAAGTCCTCACAAGAAGATTGGAACAAGTACTGGATTCAACCAACCAAAAGAACAAGCTGGACTTCAGAAAGGCTATTCAACAATGGATCATATACACACTGTCAACCAACTGAAAGAAAAATGCAAAGAATATCACATCCCATCCCACTCTGTATGGCATCCATAGATTATGAGGAAGCATTTGACTCAATATCTACAGAGGCAATCCTAATGGTACTATGTAAGCAGGGAATAAACCACCAGTACGTAGAACTATTGCATATCATCTATAAAGCAACAGTATAATACAATTACATAAAGATAGTAGAAAAATAAAAATCCAATGAGGAGTTCGTCAAGGAGTCAGCATCTCACCAAAACTGTTTACACTTTGTCTAGAAGAAATATTCCAACAAATAAATGCATAGGAACACACAGGAATAAACATCAATGGAGTGTATCTCAACCACCTGAGATTTGAAGACGACATAGTACTATTTGCTCAAACTCCAAATGAACTGCAGGAAATGCTAAGTGAATTAAAGACAAAAAGCAAAAAGTAAGAAAATAGGACTGCAAATAAACTGCGAGAAGACAAAGGTAATGTTTAACACAGATGTAATCCCACAACCAGTGATGACTAGTGTTTCTTTCTCCGGGTTCCCGGGAAATGGTAAGATTTTCACACTTTTTGTATTCCCGGGTATTAATGCACAGATACAAAAAATTATAAAATATAATTAAATATAATCCCAAAGACTGTATAAGAGTTATTTATCAAAGAATTTGATGATTGGCAATATAGAAAAGCATGTGGGCATGGTTTACTAACAGAGTTGCACTCACATCTAATCATGGATTATACCTAATTGATCTTTGAGTATGACATATTGCCAACTTGGTTGGTTAGTTTACTTCTTTTCCTTCTTATGAAATCAACATAAAATTTGCATTATTTATAATTAATTTATTATTAAAATGTTAAGTAGTAATTCAAAAAGAGTGACTTGTGATTACCTACTTAACTTTTGGAGAAGAGACCACGGGAAAATTTGGAAGACCAACCAATGACTTTAAACGAAAAATTAAAAAACACGATTCACTGAAAGACAGAGATCCTACGTTGTTCAACTAGCCTGAGTTCTAGCTTGAGCAAGATTGTGAAGCAAGAATTACAGTTATTTGAGTCAACAGGAAATCGATAATCAAGTATTATAAAACTGGGCAAGGCTCTGAAAACAATTCCTCCATCATCAGGTGAAGCAAAAAGAGCTTTTTCTGTTTCCTGTTTGTTTATTAACAAAGCTAGGCTGAGCAATAAGAGCATTGATTGCTTATGTTTCCTCAAATCATACATTAAGAATGAGTGATGAATATTTTATTTGTATTTTGTAGTTCAAATTGTAAATTAGTCATATATAATGGAATATAAATTTTGGAATTTATTAATATCCTTCTTTTGTGTATTTTTTATTAATATTAATTATAAATAACTACTTTTATAGATTTTATTAAATTTTAATGCATTCCAGGAATGGCTTTTATGTTCCCGGGATTTCCCGGGAATGAAAAAAGGCCGAGAAATCAGAAACATTAGTGATGACAGAAGGCTGGACAATTGAAAGAGTGGAAGAATACAAGTAATCACAACACAAGGAAACTAGATGAGAAAAATTCAACTTAGGATGCAATTGGGATGGCATGCCTGCAGCCGATACAGTAACTTCCTAAGAGACAATAGGATACAATATGCCTCAAAGGGAAACTCTTCAACATGTGCATACTACAGGTAATGACATATGAACTGTGAAACATGGGCCCTTACAAAGACAATGGAACAAACAAGCAACAACCCAAAGAAGCATGGAAAGATATTTGTTAGGATTCACCAGAAGAGACCACAAGACCAACATATGGATAAAAGGATAAACCAAAGTAGAAGACATACTGGTAACAGTTAGAAGCAGTAAGTGGCATCAGGCAGGCCACAAAGTAAGATACACTAATAACCGATGGACAAAGAAAATAACAGAGTGGCAACCAAGGCATGGGAAAAGATATCCTGGCAGACAATACAGAAGATGGAGAGACAATATAAGAAAAGGAATTGGTTCCCACTGGATGCAGACTGCACAAGAAAGGTACATTTGGAAACTAAAGGAGGAGGCATATATATCCAGCAGTGGATATATATGCCTTCACTAATAAATGCTGATGATGATGATATATTTGTGAAGAAGTTAACTCTGACCTATCCTAGTTATTATTTATTGTTATTTTTCATTATTATTTAACATATTATATTTTAGTTTAAGAGTTTGCTTACTTTTCATGTTCTCCGTCTCAGTATTTAGTAATCATGTTACGGAACAGAAAGCCATCTTCCGAACGAGCTCTCTCAGTCCTTGACATTATCTAATCTAAATAAGTTACCACTGATCCGATGTGAGAATATAAAAATGATCTCTTAGTGATGTTTTGTTCGGTGCATAATTAATTTGTAAAGAGGATGACATGAATTGATTTACTCTGTAAACTAATAAATTTAAACTTGTTGCACAAATTTATGTAAATGTAGCCATGCTGGACTGTACGTCACTTAGTATAAAAACATGCATGTCCAACGACACAGTGAGGTGTTGTATCAAAGTGGAACTGGTTAAGTAACAATTGAATTCTTGTAAAGATCTACAATTGCTTGAAGTTTGTATCAGTTATGGAGATATTAGAAATAAGTAATATTTAAGGTTATATTGATTTCTCGTTGTGAATATTTGTTATCTTTTAATAGTTTTGAATTTTGATTAAATAAGTTTTGTTGATTATTTGATTGGTGCTTTATTGTTATTTAAATAAAGCTTTAATTTACACTTTTGTAAGTGTTTTGAGTCTAATAAATTTATATTTTATTATTTAACTGGTTTTGAGAATTTGTTCAATAAAACAGTTCTTAGGCAGGATACTATACTTTAATATAATTTAATACACTGTAGGAGCACTTTCAATTAATAGCAATCCTCATCAGGTAAATTAAGTCAGCAAATTAAACAAACAGTTCCAAAGAACGTTAAAATTCCATAAATAAGAACGACATTGCTATAGCAACGTAAGAACAACTTTTTAAATATAAAAAATAAACAAAATTAATACAAAATTAGAGTAACATTAAATTGACCTATAATTACAAATAAATAAACGTATTTAATACATAACACAAAAGTTAAATTATCCAAATAACGCAAATTACTTCGTTGAGCAGTCACGTAGTAGATGTCCTAATTTACATTAATCATTACGAAAAACTACACCATTTCCAGCCGTTATTTATTGAGGTGGGGTCTAATTTGTTGATCGGTTTACATATTTTATTACAATTAGTAAAAATAGAAATCGTTTCTGCCATTCTCCTTCTCCTGGGGTCTTGTTCTTTACATAAGAGTTTGATGTTACTACAGTTATATCAATGTTTATATTTTTAAAAAATATGGCAGTGTAGGATTTGGTACATTTCATTATTAGTATAAGTTTTTCTAACATCGTTTTGTTGTTTTAGATCTAACACTTGTTTGATACTTCTAGTTGTAAGTTTTCGATTGTTTGTTTTGCCCGTTAGACATTAAATTTTAATAGATTGTTTCGTGATTTGATATATTTTTTTATTTAAAAATTTTTTATTTAGTAGTAAAACACCTGAGCTCAGGCCAAACTCTGGATTTGCAGAGTTGTTAGAACCATTAGGTTGTAGTTAATTATTATTATTATTATTATTATTATTATTATTGGTATTTGTTAGAATTAGCGACTTTGCATATTTACTTACAAATATAGCATTTATTACAAATTCATGTACTTGGACATAGAACTTTCTTATGAAATATAATATTGGGTCGTTCGGAAAGTAATTTCACTTTTTCCCCACCAGTGGCGTTAGTTGTATTTTTCCCGCCAATTTTATTCTAAGCCTATTGTCATAGTAAATTTTGACAGCTGTATTACAAGGTATATTTATAAAAAATTTCTTTTTGATTCTGTGTAGTTGTTTTTTTGGTGTCCTATCAAAATTGGGAAATAAAATGGAGATTTTCAGCATGTTTTGCTTTTTTATTACCGAAACTTTTTTATTACCGAAAAAGTAAGAACGATGTTCAAGCAAGAAAAAAGTTATGTAAAGTGTAGAGAGAAGATGTGTTAACAGAATGCCAGTGCAAAAAATGGTTTGCAAAATTTCATTCTGACAATTTTGATTATAAAGATGCACCATGTGCTGGAAAGTTGATTGAAGCTGATGATGACAAAATAAAGGTATTGGTTGAAGCAAACCACTGAATAACAACATGAGAAATTGCTGCAAGATTGAATTTATTGAATTCAACTGTTCAGGACCAGTTGAAATATTGATATTTGGGTTCCACATGTTCTCAAAGATTTGCTCCATTGCATCAACATTTGTGATTTGCTGCTTAAACATGAAGAAAGTGATTCCTTTCTGAAGTGGATCATAACTGTTGATGAAAAATTGATTGTTTACAAAAAGTTGAATGCAAGTGATCATGGAGCAGAAGAAATGAACCGGCTCAAAGTACTCCGAGACCCTATATTCGTCAAAAAAATGATGCGCTATGTTTGGTGGGATCTCAAGGAATTTGTTTTTTTTTTTTTTTTTTTTGAGCTTCTTCCATACAATTCCACAAGTAATTCGGAAGTGTACTGCCACCAATTGGACAAATTGAGTGATTCCATCAAACAGAAGTGGCCAGAATTGATTAACAGAAAAGAATAGTGTTTCACCATGACAATGCCAAACTTCATATAAGCTTGATAACTCGCCAGAAGCTGTTACAAGTTGGATGGGATGTGCTACCATACCCACCATATTCACCATATCTGGCATCCTCCGATTATTACTTATTCCAGTCTTTACAGAATCTTTAGAGGGCATTAGTTTAAATGAGAATGTCAAAAATCACTTGGTTCAGTTTTTGGAAGAAAAGATCAGAAATTCTATGAACATGGAATCATGCTACTACTAGGAAGATGGCAACATATGTTGGATTAAAATGGTCAATACATAATTAAATAAAATATTTATAAACTAAAATAATAGCAAAAAACAGCTCTAAGACAGGAATAAACAAATTTATTCAAAAATTATTTATAAACTATAAAAAAATTGTCGTTCATTTTAATGAAAAAAAGAAATTACTTTCCGAACAACCCAATATATCAATATAAAAGAAATAAGATACATTTGTTAATTTAAGATCAATTTAACTATTGTAAAAGATTTTTAATATATGAAACTAAATTTGGTTTTTGTAAAGTAAAAATTTTAGAAATACAGTGTTTCAAAAAGAATGTCCTGATTTAAAAACTGTATAACTACAAATGAATGCAACTTATGCCATGTGAACGGCCTTGGCTCAGACTGATATGTTGACCATCTTTAAGGTTTATGGCCCTTTCTTTTTTTGAGAAAAACACTGTTATAGGAAACTCCTATCTTGAAATGCTGCAGGATTGGCTACTTTCATAGCGGAATGAAGACTCTGAAGATTGTATTTTTCAGCAAGACAAAGCACTGCCACATTAGAACCTCCTAGTTTGTTAGTTTCTAAACGAAACATTGCATCAGTATTGGATTGGACGAATGGGACCCCATGACTTGGCACTACTTTCTTGGCCTCCAAAATCTCCAGACATTACACCTTGCGACTTTTTTAAGGGGATATCTAAAACACTGTGTTTAATGTTCCTCCATTACCTGCTGACTTGATGAACTCAGAACCGGAATCACAGCTGCAGTAAATTCTGTGACAGAAGACATTTTCAGATGCATTTGGAATGAATTCAGCCAGCAACTTGATGATGTCTGTGCAGCAGGTAGAGAGCACATTGAGCATTTGTAATTGTGGTGAGTGAAAGTTTAGGCCTTAATTCATACTTGGTAATTTATATTGTAACTGTACCACATTTTCATTATTAAATATAATTATTTGAAATCAGATTATTATTTCTGAAACAAACTGTATATTATCTCAATTATTTATTAGTTGTATATTATCTGATAAATATGTTAAAATCTGAATATATAGGTTTTTCTCTAATTATAAACATAATTCTTTCATAAGTTTTGTTCGTAAACTGAAGTTTACAATTAAACTGAATCAGAGATATCACATTGTATTCTGCAGATACAGTCAAAGCTGGTGATTAGGGAGTCGGATATAAGAGAAATTTGGATATAAGGGACAACGCATCCGGTCTCGGTGAAAAACCTATGTTTTTTGTATATTTTTCATTAGATATAGTGGATTCAGATATAATGGAAAATTCGGTTATAAGGGAGATAATTTTCATTTTTCTGTACTCTTCCTTGTGATGACCTACTTTTTATCCTGCTTTATCTTGGCCGGTCACCAGTGTAACTTATTTAAAAATAATAAAAACATCATAAAAAGCCGATTTGTTGCTTTTTTTATTAATAATTTAAAAATTAATGAATACAAATTAAATTAAAATTGTAGTTCCTCTAAAAAGACAAAATCCAAGGTGGCACTGTACCCTAAAAATGGCGCCACCTAATAATTTGTTATATAAGTTTGTAGAAGTTTTAGAGATATACTCCAGTAACCCAAGAAGAAGAAGAAGAGTTATACTCCAAGTTTATGAGATTAAATGACAGGATTTCCATTCATTTATATGAGCAGAAATCCTGTCATTAAATCATATCTAGTATTAATATATTCCTGTCATATCTGTATTAATTATTTACAGTATTAGTATTTATAGTATTCCTGCCATATCTAGTATTAATTATTTCCCATTTTATGTATACCACAGATACAAGATTCATAACTGGTAATTGAATAATTACACAAATCAAATAACTGATATTCAGTTAAAAATGAAATAACAACCCTAGTTGAAAATTCTTCAACATTTATTTTGCCCACCCAAAGACGTGCCGATTTGTTGTGCATTCGGATATAAGGGATAATCGGTTATAAGGGACAAAAAGTGTACGTCTCCTCGATTCCCTTATAACCGGCTTCGATTGTATATATCATTAACTGGACTAATATGAAATTTTTTACTTCAGAGATCTGAATATTAAACCTAATTATATAATAGATTTTTCAATGGAAAGCCTACTATCTGAAAAATATTGTAACACAACAAAACTATATAGTTAATTTGTTACTAAACCATTTTGCTAGTATTTTTAAAATTTTTGTACAATTTTTGATTTTTCTAAAACTGAAAATAAAACAGTATAGTCATACATACAAAAGTTTCTAATTAGAGAAATTGTTGTTCTCTATTTGCCAAAAGAATTTTCTATTGAGCTATACCAATTTATCCAAATACACAGTCTAATCTACTGTTGACATATTCTGTACTATTTGATATTACATAAGCAAAAGACAATGTTTATGTTTTTCTTATCTAGCTTTTTTCAATGATATAATCATTGATATTAGATTTTATAGTACAGTAAAACCTATCTTGACAGACCTCTGCAGTCAGCGACCACCTGTAATATAAGAACATGTTTGTTTGGAACGGAAGAGTTTCCAATGTTAATGATACTGCATTGAACGGCCACCTGTCCCACGCGACCAGCGGCCAACTAAAATATGCTTTTATACGACCAGTTTATACCCTAGTTGGCACACTAGTTGAAGAATTTGCTTGTATATACTGTACGAATATGTACAGTTATTATTTCATCATGATAAGTACCGAATTAAATTAAGTGTCACTATCACAGTGTTAAGCCTAATTAAGTCCTGTTCCTGCTATTGCGAGTAAGCGAAAGACGCACAAACAGTCTAAATCAACATAAATTTAAAAAAAATCAATTATATCAATGCAATAGACGTTTTATTTTTTTAATACAGTAATAACAACGTTATGAATTTAATATAAAACAATAAACTTCATCAAGTGTTTAAATGTGTGTGTAATTATTCAAATTCAAAATGTCATATCAAAATATTTTTTGAGAAGTTCTGATATTTATTATTAAGAAAATTTTAAAATGATAAATTCACCAATACAAAGATTCAAATACATTAAACAACTCTAAATAATATATTTAAACATTTACTAAATAATTTATATATTAAATTAAATACTGCTGAGTTATTATAAAGGGAGTTTGGTGGCTTCACTGTGAGCGTGTTGGTGACTTTCTGTGAGCTCCTTCAAGCTATTTTCAAAACCAAGTTTTTTCTGCATGTTATTATAAAAAAATATTTTAACTTTAATATTTTGTAATGTAGCTACAATAAGCAATAATATATCTTTTTCCATCACATAGTGGAAGAAATTATGAAAACTGTTCTTTTTATGTGCAGGAAATTGATCAATATGGAAAAAAATATTTTAACTTTAATATTTTGTAACGTAGCTACAATAAGCAATAATAAATCTTTTTCCACCACATAGTGGAAGAAATTATGAAAACTGTTCTTTTTATGTGCAGGAAATTGATCAATATGTTATGACATTTGTGATATGTCATTATTTCTTCTGCAATAATTTTCTGCTATTTGATTTTCAATATTCTAATTTATGTTATTTAAATTATTTTATAAATAAATAGCATCAATGTTCACATAGACATAAAACTTTTCATATGACTCAAATACTGAAGTAAAAGAATTAGTGTATATTTATCTATAGCACAAAAGATCAATGTTCTTATAATTTAAATATATCTAAAAATAATAAATATATACTGTACAATCTCTAGCTCAAGATGAATAAGACTGAGTCAATCTCAAATTATTGAAATACTCAGGCTATGCTTATCTTAAAACTAAATTTTAACTGCCTGAACTTTAAATTATATAAAGAAACTACACAAGCACTTCTAGCAGTAAGGGTATATGCTTTTTATTTGAATATATTTTGATATGACATTTTGAATTTGAATGATTACACACACATTTAAACACCTGATGAAGTTTATTGTTTTATATTAAATTCATAATCAGTTCAGAATAATTTTCAATTATGGTTTTAAACACTATTTTCTTTGGAGAATCATGATCCGAACTTTTGAAGGAAGGAATTACTATTAATTTTTCTCAGCTTCATTTCCATCTTACTTTATTGTTACTATAAAATAGTTCTGCATTAAATAAAATTTTTACTATGACTTTATATTATATGCAGTTTTTAATTCTATCCTGTGTGTATATAACTAATATTTATTAATTTAATAAATATACTATATTTAATAAAATAGAATTAAGCTACAAACGTTTTCGGTTTGTTCACCATTTTCAAATAGCATTCTAACTATAATATTTTCGAATCAATTATTTTAATATGTCTTCTGATTCAAACATATTATAGTTAGAATGCTATTTGAAAACGGTGAACAAACTGAAAACGTTTGTAGCTTAAGTCAAATAAAAAGCATATACCCTTACTGCTAGAAGTGCTTGTGTAGTTTCTTTATGCTTATCTTTCTGTGATTTTATAAAAATATTATATAAATCCAGATTAATCAATAATATTAGTATAATTTCTTTAATATCAGATTTAATTACCCTTGCATTTATATAAAACTTTAATAAGAATACACATCAAAAAATAAAATTTGAAATAAAATAATTTTTTTAAATTAATATGGTATATAGTAGTTTACATACAATAGTTTCTAGCTTTACATTATAAAAAACTCAAAAAGATCTTTTAAAATTTGGTTACTTCTGAAATTATGATCACTCATTTCTTGCAAAATCATGTTTTCAGAGGTAGTACATCAATAATTGTTGAATTTTTCTTCTATTTTATGTAACTTAGAGCAATAATTTCAATGGTAAGTAATGCTGCAAATCGATAAAAACAACTATGATATTTATAGAATCAATTTAGAACAGAATTTCAATATATAATGATTTAGCTTTTATTATCAGTGTTGCAGAGTCTGGTCAAAGGCGGAATTTTAAACTGCTCGTAGTCGGAGTCGGACCTTACAAATTTTAGGGAGGCAGAGTCGGATTTTTTCAAAAGGTGAGTTGGAGTCAAATCGTTTGCTATCCGACTGTGAAACCCTGTTTATTATTAAAACCATATGTTAATACACCCAAAAACAACTATAAGGAAAAACAAAAACCAAGAAGGATAATGTTTTGTTTCATGCAAACAAACAATGGTATAAATTAATTAAATTCAGTTTTGTAAATATTAGACAAAATGACTGGCTGCAAAAAATTCCCACAAACTAAATGGAATTTTAAAATATTAAAAATTTTTTCATGCAAACAAATAATGGTATAAATTAATTAAATTCAGTTTTGTAAATATTAGCAAAATGACTGGCTGCAAAAAATTCCCACAAACTAAATGGAATTTTAAAATATTAAGAATGTACTAAAATATATTATAACTGAAAAAAAATAATTAATATATGATTAAGATTAATTAGTAAGGAAAAAGTGTTATATAATGATATAGTTATTTATATAATATATTTATTTACCATAAGAGAGAAACAGCATCCTAAGAGATTGCAAATTCTTGCTTTAAGCCAATTTTCAATGCAATTATATTGCTTTTTCCATATTTCATGTGCAATATTTATAGCTTCTGATATTTTTCCAATTCTGAAGTAAGTAATAGCTGTAAATTATAACTTTTTAAAAATTCTATTTTTGAAACAAAATTTTAAAATAAATGACACAACTTTAATTTTTTATTATAATCCTTTGAAAAATTACCTTTTAAATATTGAATAAATGGAATTCTATATGTTTCTTTCAGCAATTCAAATTGATTCAATGCCTTTTCTGCTTTATTGTTTATTAAAAGACAATATATGTATGTTATAATAATGACATCTTTCCATTCTTCTATGGGTAGGATAGAAGCTGAAGTGTTCCAACAGAATTTAACTCTTTCACTCTACACAAATTAAATATTGAAAATATATTTATCCACTTGCTATAAAATACAAGAAAAATCATGCTTTAATTAAAGCACAACAAAATATAGATAAAACAAATATTTGTTAGAAAACTAGTATAATGCTTACTTCTATTGAGATTCCAACATGATCTCTCAACAGAACACTTTGCTACTTCAATATCTTTCATACTTTGAGTTATGATAAAGTTATAAAATGAGAAGATGCAGTTAATTAAATTCATATGGTAATGTAATAAAAATAGTGAAAAGTAGAGAAATGGAGAAGATAAAAAAGAGAATTCTTTATCATTAATGATGATACATTGACAGAAGGGCTGAAATCGTGGGAATGACTATGTTGTTTGAATGAAAGAAGTATCTATATATTTGAAAAGAAGTTTTGTTATTAAAGCAGTATTAATTGTTTTTAAAAATTAATATTTTCATATTAGTATATATATAATAAATAGTATAAGTATTATAAATATGATATTTTATATTAAATGAATAAGAATAGAATTAAGAAATGCAACATATACTCAGGAATTCTACAATTTATAACAGTGATTAATGTATCATCTTTATGCATTAAGAGTGGTAAACTCACAACTAGTTTTGTAGTCAAAAATATATGTCTAGAACAGTGCTGCTCAAATTACGGATCATGAAGTGAAATGCTGAGGTCGCTAAAATTAAATTCAAACGAATTTCGGTTTATATGTAATTTCACAAACACCCAATATTTAACGTATGACAAATATATGGGTCGCTAAAATTAAATTCAAACACTTGAATTTCGGTTTATATGTAATTTCACAAACACCCAATATTTAACGTATGACAAATATATGTATTCAGTGTAGCTGGTTGATTGTGCTCATCTTAATAAGTGTATAAATGATTTATGTATTTGTATGTTTTATTTTTGATTGTGTTCATTTTAATTAAGTGTGTAAATGATTTATATACCTGTATGTTTTATTTCATATTTAAATATGTGTATAAATGATTTATGTATTTGTATGTTTTATTTCATATTTAATACCTGGGATCGGGAAAAATGTCATAATGAAAAATGGGGTCATGAATGAAAAAAGTTCCACGAAAAATCTCGTGATGAAAAATGGAGGTCATCATTGAAAAAAGTTTAAGCAGCACTGGTCTAGAAGAATAAATGTATTGTCATTATGGAGCTTTGCATATCTGCTTACATTAATATATAAAGTAGAATAAATGATCTATGATAATTTTATTTGGAAATTTTATTCGTTTTAATTTAAAAAAAAATTATAATGAATAAATCTTAATAAATGAATTAATGAAATATAAAATATAATAAAATCAGAATTTGGTGCCATAGTTTAAAGCAAACCAAATATTTTACAACATTTATTACAATATTTTATATGTATAGGAATATCTCTTACAATGCAGCTAATGCATTCCAACAAATTACTGTGCTAATTGAATCCAATTGGAAAAAATAACAATTCATTTTTAAAAGGAATTTTTTAAAAAAAATAATTTGAACAGACAAAAAAAAGGAGATCAGAAATCAGAACCAAAAGTACAGAAATCTTTATGGCAGTAAGAGTGAACTGTTAGTATTTCTAACAATATGTGCAAAATTGCCAGATACAGTCGATTCTTGTTATTTGTGGATTCCGTATTCACATATTCAACTATTTGCAAAACTTTATTTGTAACCACAAAATTGATTTCTGTGGCACTTTTGCACTTATTTGTGGACTCCCATCCTCATCTTAATAAGTGTGTAAATGATTTATGTATTTGTATGTTTTATTTCATATTTAATACCTGGGGCCACGAAAAATCTCGTGATGAAAAATGGAGGTCATCATTGAAAAAAGTTTAAGAAGCACTGGTCTAGAAGAATAAATGTATTGTCATTATGGAGCTTTGCATATCTGCTTACATTAATATATAAAGTAGAATAAATGATCTATGATAATTTTATTTGGAAATTTTATTCGTTTTAATTTAAAAAAAAATTATAATGAATAAATCTTAATAAATGAATTAATGAAATATAAAATATAATAAAATCAGAATTTGGTGCCATAGTTTAAAGCAAACCAAATATTTTACAACATTTATTACAATATTTTATATGTATAGGAATATCTCTTACAATGCAGCTAATGCATTCCAACAAATTACTGTGCTAATTGAATCCAATTGGAAAAAATAACAATTCATTTTTAAAAGGAATTTAAAAAAAAAAAATAATTTGAACAGAAAAAAAAAAGGAGATCAGAAATCAGAACCAAAAGTACAGAAATCTTTATGGCAGTAAGAGTGAACTGTTAGTATTTCTAACAATATGTGCAAAATTGCCAGATACAGTCGATTCTTGTTATTTGTGGATTCCGTATTCACATATTCAACTATTTGCAAAACTTTATTTGTAACCACAAAATTGATTTATGTGGCACTTTTGCACTTATTTGTGGACTCCCATCGAGCAGTGAAAATAATGTTACCAATTTAAACCTTCTCTCTCTTTAATAAATAAAGTTATTTGTTACCAAACATAGTCCCTATGTTATTCTGCCAGAATAGTCTTATTACCTATCCCTGTTCACTCCACAGACTGCAGGCCAATAGTCTGTTTATATTGACTGCAAGTTCCACTGAAGAATGTAATCCTATGCTTATATGCAGTTTCAAATTTACGTGCCTAACTTCCTGTGCGTTTGCTCCTTATGCCAATATTTTAGATCTGAAACAAAAAGCAATGCAGACATGGCTGACACAGTTTTTCAATGCAGTTCAGGAAGACAAGGTTGCTACATCAACAACTACCCATCAAAAATAAGATTTTATTTACTACATAATTAGTGTAAAAAAATTAAATAAAGATTACTGTAATTATAATACTGTATACAGTACTATTTACCCATCAAAAATAAGATTTTATTTATTACATAGTTAGTGTTTTAAACTGTAACTGTTTAGGCTGTAAAAAGGCAAAAGAACGCATAACAATACCACTAGGTGCAAGTGCTTTAGGAGAAAAATTAAAACCCTTAGTTGTAGGAAAATCAAAAAGCCCACATTGCTTCAAATCTTCTAAAAGTCTACCAGTGATTTACAGGTGGAATAAAGTCATGGATGACTAGTGACATTTTCAAGGAATATGTAACTATGGTAGACAGAAAAATGGTCATGGATGACTAGTAACATTTTCAAGGAATATGTAACTATGGTAGACAGAAAAATGAAACATGAGCAGAGAAATATGTTTGTAGACAACTGCTCTGCTCATCCATTTATTGAATTAGAAAATACAATACTGGTTTTTCTGCCACCAAACACCACAAGCCACTTCAACCATGTGATGCAGGAATAATACAAAATGTAAAATTAAATTATAGGAAAAAGTTGCTACGACATTTGTTATTCAATATAGAAAATTGTGAAAATGCCATTGAACTTGGAAAAAAAATAACTCTTCTGGATGCAATTTATTTTTTAAATTATTCATGGAACAAGGTAAAAACAGAAACAATAAAAAAATGTTTTGAAAAGTGTGGATTAATTCAATAAAGTGCAGACAAATCAACATTAGAAGAACCAGCATTGAATGAACCTACAATCACGGAATTACAACCAATTTTAGGATCAATTCCTTTAGAAATATTTGCAAATTTTGACAATGACCTGCAGACATCTGATGCTATTGACGGTATATACTGTAATTATTTGTAAACACTGTAATACAGTAAAACCTGTCTTGAGAGACCCCTGTGGTCAGCAACCACCTGTAATATAAGACCATGTTTGTTTGGAACGGAAGAGTTTCCAATGTTAATGACACAATCATGATAAAGGATTATCTTCTTGTAATATTGTGGTGAAGTTTGGTGTTGGTAAAATGCAAATACAAAACATCATTGTGAACAAAATGGTGCCGGAATTATCTCTGGAGTATTCGCATTTATTACGTGCATTTTTCTGGAATACTTTATAATCTCTAACATTACTAATAAAACAGTCTTTAGCACTTATTTAAGCAAAAAAATTATAGTTTAATAACTATTAAAGATCTTTCAGCTTAATGGGATCGCTTATGCTACATGTCTACAAGATAGCCGATGGTGGCAACAACAGATTTTTCAATACAACTGTACTGGACTATTTAAAAAATAGATAAAATATCGAATGTATTTTATTAAAATTATTTAAGGACTAAATTAAATTAATACATTTGAATTCTATATTATAAATTATTTTAAATACGTACTGTACTTTTAATAAGAAAATTACGTCGTAATACATTTAGCTAGTTGGCAATACTTAATTCTGTGGTCCGTGTAGTACAGTAGTTGATAAACCTTTGCTGCGTTCATTGTTTCTAACGTTGTTTTAAGTTATTTTGCGTTCTGATTCATTAAAAATGTCCAAAAGTGTACGAAAAGTTCTAACATTAGAGGAGAAGATTTCTGTACTAAGTGAGCATGATAAAGGATTATCTTCTCGTAATATTGCGGCGAAGTTTGGTGTTGGTAAAACGCAAATACAAAACATCGTTGTGAACAAAGATAGCATTATTTCAGCTTGGAAAAGTGGCAGTTCTTCGGTGAGAAAATATATTGTACCTCGACGAACACCTTATGAGAAGGTAAACAACTTAGTTTACGAATGGTTTTGTAATGCAAGAGCAAAAAATATTCCAATTTCTGGACCTTTAATCCAAGAAAAAGCCCTACTGCTTAGTTTAGAACTAGGTTTTACAGATTTCTCAGCTTCTAATGGTTGGTTAGAAGCCTTTAGAAAACGGCACAATATTTCCTTTGTTGCACTTTCAGGAGAAGGTGCCACAGTAAATCTAGCAACTGTTGAAGATTGGAAAAAACGACTGCCTTCATTGATTGAAGGATATGCGCTCAAAGACATTTTTAATGCAGATGAGACAGGTCTATATTTTCGAGCTTTGCCACAAAAATCCATGACTATTAAAAACGACAGAAAGGAAGGCTGTAAAAAGGCAAAAGAACGCATAACAATACTGCTAGGTGCAAGTGCTTTAGGAGAAAAATTAAAACCCTTAGTTGTAGGAAAATCAAAAAGCCCACATTGCTTCAAATCTTCTAAAAGTCTACCAGTGACTTACAGGTGGAATAAAAAGTCATGGATGACTAGTGACATTTTCAAGGAATATGTAACTATGGTAGACAGAAAAATGAAACATGAGCAGAGAAAGATAATTATGTTTGTAGACAACTGCTCTGCTCATCCATTTATTGAATTAGAAAATACAAAATTGGTTTTTCTGCCACCAAACACCACAAGCCACCTTCAACCATGTGATGCAGGAATAATACAAAATGTAAAATTAAATTATAGGAAAAAGTTGCTACGACATTTGTTATTCAATATAGAAAATTGTGAAAATGCCATTGAACTTGGAAAAAAAAAAAACTCTTCTGGTTGCAATTTATTTTTTAAATTATTCATGGAACAAGGTAAAAACAGAAACAATAAAAAAATGTTTTGAAAAATGTGGATTAATTCAATCAAGTGCAGACAAATCAATATTAGAAGAACCAGCATTGGATAAACACACAATCACAGAATTACAACCAATTTTAGGATCAATTCCTTTAGAAAAATTTGCAAATTTTGACAATGATCTGCAGACATCTGATGCTATTGACGATGACTGGGAAGACTTAATAATTAAGAAAGCAAAGGGAGATACAAAGACAAGTGATAATAGTGACTCCTCAAGTGAAGATGAAAAGCCTGAAGAACGCATCTCAGCAGTCAGAGCAAAGGATTACATTAATCAATTAAAAAATTTTGCCTTAAGAAATAATAATGAGGAATTATTAAGCAATTTGTTTGTCAGAATTTGGTTGAAGAAATTCACCTGAAAAAACTTGCTATTGCCAAACAAACTTCTATTTGTGATTATTTTAAATAATACTGTACTGTATTTTATGTAATCTATTAAAAAAATGTATACATTTCTGCTTAATACATATACATATTACTAAGCACTGTATGTTTTTTTTTTACATTAAATACTTTTAAACTGTTTTCCCTGTTATGATTTTTGCATTATAAGACAGACTTACAATGAGGTCACTAGATAAGAGATTACCCATCAGCAAAGTTACTTTACTCAGTACTTTATCCATAAGAAAATGTGCCTACCTTTAATGAGAGACCACCTGTTATCTGAGACCACTTTTTGATTGCACCAGAGGTGGTCTCTCAAGACAGGTTTTACTGTACATATTCATTTCAAGACATGTTTTTCTGTTCAAAGACAAGAAAAACATACATAAAGCAAGGATTAAAATGTTGAGAAGGAAGGTTTGCAGGAACCTAACTCTATATTTCCCATAAGTATAATGGTTCAGTATTCATGAAGAATTTATAGAATGTAACTACCGTGAATAACAAGAATCAACTGTAATTTCACACACACATGTACATTACATAAATACATACATACATATATATATATAGGTAATCCAATTGGAATGGTTTAAGTTGTAAATGCCCAAAATTTATGAATTTCTCTTTACCAGTGTTTACTAGAACATTATACATTATCTAAATAAACATAAATGACATAAAATTGCAAGAACTAGACACAAAAGAAGGGTAGTTCTCTATATTAGATCATTGGGTGTGGAACTCAAACCAATGGAATTGCATTGACCAATCATAGAATTCATTGATTACATCATTGTTGTAAATATAAGTGGTCATAAATTGGAGGATTATATATATACTGAGTGATCACTTTGAGTGCCTACTATAGAAAAATAAATACAATTCTAAATTATGTTAATTTCCTGCACCCTGGGTGCATTAACTTAAATAAAATGATTTTTTATGAATCCTGCTTTATAATTATTACTTATTGCCATTTCACTTGTAGTTTCAGTTGTATGAATGATTGATTCACAGCACAATTTAAAGTGAAAAAACTTAATTTATTGAATAATTATAGTAGGAAAATATTTATAGCATTCAAGCAAGGAATATATAAATTTTATTTGGTAAAGCACTTACGGACTACATTCCAGTCCATCATCAGTACCAGCTTCTCCGAACAAAAGTTTCAAAATTTCTTGTAAAAATTTTGAAACTTTTGTTTGGAGAAGCTGGTACTGATGATGGACTCGAATGTAGTCCGAAAGTGCTTTACCATATAAAATTTATATATTCCTTGCTTGAGTGCTATGAATATCTTCCTACTATAATTATTCAATAAATTAAGTTTTTTCACTTTAAATTGTGCTGTGAATCAATTATTCAAACAACTGATCCTACTTTATATTCAATAGTTAAGTAGATTTACTATTCTCAATCAAATTATCCTGCTCCATCTTTAAAAAGTATCAAAAATCAACTTTAAGAGAGAAAAATATAGAAATAAAAACTTCAGATATTCTTTTCAACTTAAAATAATTTTATTAAAATAAGATTGCCTACTCCAAAGATTTATGTTAAAATAATTTTACTGAAGTGCTTTTGACTTTGTGCTTTGATCTTCTCTTTTTCAGCAATTATTACAAAGCAAATGTATTCTAAAACTGTATTTTAAAGTTTATCTTGCTTTATAATAATTGCTGAAGAGGATCCAGAGATTCAAAAGCACATCAATAAAATTATTTTAAGTTGAAAAAAATATATGAAATTTATATTTCTGTATTTTCCTACTCTTTGTCCTGATTTTTGATGTGTTTTAAGTAAGTCTAATCTGAAATAACTGTTACATTAATTCATTTAAATCCAACTTATTTAATAATTCATGAAACCTTCCATGTTATTCAAGTTTTTAATTATCTTTGAATCTTTCGGTCCACATTACCTTAAATAATCAAGACAGTACAATCAATGTCTAATTAATTATAATGTAATTTGACTAATAAAAATTCATGTCAAATTAACCAAACAATACAGCCAAACTTCACCTAGTGGACAAAGTCTAAATTAAATTTTTCTAACAATTATTTGTTTAATTAATGCTAAGGTTCACCATCTGTTGAGTTAATAATTAATTAAATTTAGAATTTAGTACTAATGTGGCACCATCTAGTAAATAAGTACTAAATTCTAAATTTAATTAATTATTAACTCAACAGATGGTGGCACCATAGTTTAATCAAAAAATAATCATTAGAAAAATTTAATTTAGACTTTGTCCACTAGGTGAAGTTTGGCTGTATTGTTTGGTTAATTTGAAATGGTTATTCCCCTACTTAGTGTTGATTTGAGTAAAAATTCATGATTATAAATAAAATATGTAACATAATTGAAATATTTTTTGCATATATTGAAACAATATTTTGTGTAAATATCATTCAAACTGAATGAACTTTCTATATGATGGGACACTTTAGAGAACCAATCTTATTATAAATGATCAAAACTGATTTATTGTTACTGATATATCAATTATTCAATTATTTGAATTTGATAATTTTGAACTTTTCAAAACCTGTAATATTAAAGAACAGAAAAGTCATGTGTTTGATTTATTGATCTTAGCTAATTTGTTATATTTATTATATACGAGGGTAATTCAATAAGTAAGTTACAAATCGAAGTTGCGACTCATTTTTTAATTAACTGCGGGAAACTGTCACTGCTAGATAGCAGCAATATCTAGTTTTATTGTGACGCACAATGATCGTTCTGCACATGTACAAGATGGTGGTGCCCCTGAGTACATGTACCACGATAGAACAGCGTGCCGTTGCACGTTTTTTGTGGGAAAACATATGGAAGCAAAGGGTATCCACAAGGAAATGCTGCCTGTGTATGGTGAACATTGCCTGTCACATCAGGCAATCCATACATGTACAAGATGGTGGTGTCCCTGAGTACATGTACCACGATAGAACAGCGTGCCGTTGCACGTTTTTTGTGGGAAAACATATGGAAGCAAAGGGTATCCACAAGGAAATGCTGCCTGTGTATGGTGAACATTGCCTGTCACATCAGGCAATCCATAATTGGGTGCAGAAGTTCTCGGAAGGGCGGACAAGCATAACAATGCCTGTCCTCATAGTGCCAATCAGACCACAGCGAAGCTGAGGTCATTCAAGAGGGAGGTCCTCCAACATCCACCTTACAGCCTGGACCTCGCCCCGAGCAATTTCCACTTGTTTGGCCCTTTGAAACATCATCTTTCGGGAGAACGCTTTCCTGACGATGAAGCGGTTGA
>AYEL01068317.1:0-19343 GCA_000484575.1 Olivierus martensii
TAAACAATAAATGATTAATTTTTTTTTTATTATGAAACAAATTTATTTTTTCATTAAATTTGAAGCATAATAACTTGATTTTTTTAAATTTATAATCACAATAGTATTTTTTTGACAAGATTTCAATCCTATTGATGTCTTCAAATAAATAAGCCATGAGCTTTATCCATATTATTGTTATTTATTTTAGAAAAATTATTTGCAAATAATGATAAAATAATACTTATTTTAAGTTTTGTGTACTTATTTTAATAAATATATTATTCAATTTTTTTTGCAGTTTTTAATAATTTTTAGCATTTTGTGAATTACAGTACTATGTTGTGATTTATGATGATTTTAAAAAATAAAGTTGAAAATCTTCCCTTTTTAACCTACACAATGATTTGCCACTATTGCAATGAAATATTGAACTATTTTCAACTTATGTATATCTGACACCTATAAATCTGACTTGATATAAAAAATTTTTCAAATATTTTTTAATCTATTAAGAATTAAATAACTGTCCTGATAAATCACAAATAATAAGCGTATCACTGAGACAAGTAAAAAGAAATAAAAACTATAAAATTGCAGAAAGCACTTTCGGTTTTGTATTAACCCTCTTTAGTCTGCATACAAAAAAATATTCTTATACAAATATTTTATTTCTTTTTTTGAGATATAGAGCCCAAACATTTAAAAAATTTGTATTTATACTTTATATTTTGTTTTAAACATTGTATTTGTAAGTTACAAGTCAAAACATGTTATTTACAATATATAACTATTATTTTCTGTCATTTCACTTGTAGTTTCAATTATATAAATAATGATGCACAGCACAATTTTAAATGAAAAAACTTAATTTATTAAAGAAAGAAACCCTTTGCAGTAACCGTGCTGTAGACCTATGGTTTGTATATATTCTAATTCTTTAAGCAAATCTTCTTGATGTGTACAGTAGGTTAGCACTCTTTTGTAGAAGGTCCTAAAAACCACTTTCTTGTGTGAGACCATATCATTTGACCAATTTGGAATTACGATCGGCTGGCAGGTTGATAGACTTTTATCTTCTTTTCTGTGTCTGTTACCTGCAAATGGATATCCAAGAAGTGTATAAGTTCAGAACTACTTGGTCTAGGTTCAGCTTTAGGCCATACTGCTGTTGCGTTAAATGGTCTGCAAATCTTTCCACCTCTAGTCAGGTTTTCCATATTATAAGTATGTCATCCACGTACCGAACGTATAGGCTCATAGAGTGTTGGAATTGTGGAAACCTCTCTTTTTCTAGAGCTCTTAGTGCTATTTTGGCAAGCGTACCTGCTATAGAGCTTCCTATCAGAACTCCAACCACTTGCCTGAAATATTTTCCTCAGAATGCATAGTACGAGTTATGGCAGATGAGATGAGCAATATCCCTTAACATTTGTGGATGGTTTTGGTTCTCTGGAACGTTTTCTAGAAGGAACCTATAAAAATGAAGACAAATCGGTTCCAGTTTTAAGTTCGGGTATAATGCTTGGAAGTCGTAAGTAGCCATAGTATCCTCAGTGGTTATTTGCATGTTCTTAAGCCTATTAAGCATAGTAGTTGAGTTACTGGTTTCACCTAAGATTTTATTAGCCCATTTTGCTATTTCCTGTTTAAGATAATATGTTGGAGCAGTACGCTTTTCTACTATGGGTCTAGCTTCTAGTGGGATTTTGTGGGTTTTTATGTAGGCGAATAAACGTGGGCATGTCGGAGCTACTTGTCTACGGATGTTCCAGATGGTTGGAAAATTAGGGTTTCTTAGCAAGTTATTCACTTTAGCAGCTAAAGTACTGGTTGGATCCTGGGTTAACTCGATAGTGTTAGTGCTATTAATGTAATTTTTCAAGAAATCATCATAACAGTTTTTATTCATTATTACTAGCTTTTTAGTTTTGTCTTCTCTCGTCAATGTGTATCCCTCTTCTTCCATCCATTTAAGAGTTCTCTTGATGTCATTTCTGTCCTGTTTTTACTGCAGGTATTTTTGGGCATTCCTCTTGTTATTCTTCTGCTTCAAAAAGATCCAGCGGAGGTTTTCTTTTTGTAATTCATCTTCTTTTTCTATTATGCGTTCAAACATTGGGATATCTTCAAATATAGATGTATTTTTTTAGTGCTGCATAAGACAGACCTTTCTCTAATAAGTTCTTTGCATATGGCGGTATCTGTAAGTCACCTATTACCATTAGTACTTGGTTAAGTTCCATTTTATGTTTTATCTTATTTGGGAGTTGTTGTTTGAAGAGACAGACTGTAAATTTAACATTGAGAGAGAACCAGACCTTTATCCCAATACTGAATCATTGGAGAAACCTAAATGTTAAAGAAACTTAGCTAAAAAAAATAATAAAAAACTATCACCAAGATGGGCGCCTACCTTATTCAATGTACTTAGAAACGATTAAGGCCCCTTTCACAGACAAAGAGCAAAAAGGTGTGTATAAAATATCAGTCAGAGACAACCAAACGAATAAAAAGTGCAGCTTATATAGGAGCCACAACCAGAACATTAAAAAAAACGTATGGAGGAGCACAGAAGAGATATTGCCAATACAAAGTTAACAACGTCACTAGCCATAGAAGCCTACTCAAAAGACATAGATTTACATGGAGTCAAGCAAAAGTAATTAAGCTGATATCACCATGCACCCAACCATGTATTACAAAGATTTTAGAGATCTAAAACTGGAACCGGTTTGTCTTCATTTTTATAGGTTCCTTCTAGAAAACGTTCCAGAGAACTAAAACCATCCACAAATTTTAAGGGATATTGCTCATCTCAACTGCCATAACTCGTACTATACATTCCGAGGAAAATATTTCAGACAAGTGGTCGGAGTGCCAATAGGAAGCCCTATAGCAGGTATGCTTGCCGAAATAGTATTAAGAGCTCTAGAAAAAGAGAGGCTTCCACAATTTTAACACTCTATGAGCCTATACGTTCGGTACGTGGATGACATACTAATAATATGGAAAACCCGACTAGAGGTGGAAAGATTTGCAGACCATTTAACGCAACAGCAGTATGGCCTAAAGCTGAACTCTTTTTCTACATTTTTCAAGTTCAATTGATGCTCCAGTTATATCGTAAATGTCAAAAGCTGTGCCAAACACTATGGTACAACTTTCCAGGTAAGTTCTGAACTTATACACTTCTTGGATATCCATTTGCAGGTAACAGACACAGAAAAGAAGATAAAAGTCTATTGGAAGCCAACCTACCAGCCGATCGTAATTCCAAATTGGTCAAATGAAACGGTCTCACACAAGAAAGTGGTCTTTAGGACTTCTACAAAAGAGCGCTAACCTATTGTACACACCAAGAAGATTTGTTTAAAGAATTAGAATATATATAAACCATAGGTCTACAGCACGGTTACTGCAAAGGGTTCCTGAATAAAATAAAGCTAGAAGTTGAGAAAAAGATCCGTGAAGAGAGAGAGACTGTAAACCCAACCTTGAGAGAGAACCAGACATTTATCCCAATATGAAATCATTGGAGAAACCTAAATGTCTTAAGAAACTTAGCTAAAAAACTAATAAAAAACTAGCACTGAGAAGGGCGCCTACCTTATTCAATGTACTTAGAAACAATAAAGACCCCCTCACAGACCAAGAACAAAAAAGTGTGTATAAAATACCAGTCAGAAACAACCAAATGAATCAAAGTGCAGCTTATATAGGAACCACAACCAAACATTAAAAAAACGTATCAAAGAGCACAGAAGAGACATCGCCAATGCAAAGTTAACAACGTCACTAACCATAGAAGCTTACTCAAAAGACATAGATGTTGAGTCAAGCAAAAGTAATTAAGCCGATACCACCATGCACCTAAACACATATTACAGAGACGTTAGAGATCATAAGAAGGAAGGATGCAGAAAACCTATTAAACGATAGGCTCCCTTGGGAATTCCTCCAAGCATGGAAGTACACCATAGAACAAAAGCTGAGTACCAAAACCATGCAGAGAAACACCCTGTCTGTCCAATGATAGACTTTATTTAAATGTTTATTATACAATTTTTCTAAACCTGGTTGGTTACTCTGTAATTATTCTTTTAAATATATTACTCATAATATATACGTTTATAAAATTTCTAATGTATAATGGGACCATCCATACGGTTGCCATAGCAACTAGAATGTATTTTTAAAATGTTGTTTAGTAATTTATTCTTTTGTTCCAATTTATGTTCTTCTAATTTGAAAGTGTTACAGTTAAAATGCTACTTGAAAATGATTGATAGATCGAAAACGTTTGTAGCTAAAGTTAAAATAAAAAGTATTTACCCTTACTGCTAGAAGTGCGTGTAAAATCTCTCTATATAATTTTTGAGTTCAATCAGTTTGAATTTAGTTATATTATGATGAAGTTATTCTCTTAAAAATTTTGCGAAATTTAAAATAATATAAAATAACTATTATCTATCAAAGTTTTAAACTGTGATATTAATTATTTCATATTTTATTTTGATTATAATTAATAAAAATAGTACATACTTTATTTATTTGATTCTATCTTGCTGTCAATTTACTAATTCAGTTATGCAATTTTCCTCTTTTTTTCCCTAGTTTTCATTGATAGAATTATGGACATGAAAATTATTCCAACTATTTCTCAACTAAAAATACTGAAAAAACTGAATTATAGGGAAAAGTTTATTTAAAATATTAACAGCACAAAAATAAAAAGTGTTTTATATTTTAGTATTTAATCTTTCATTCACACAGTACATTGTTAATCAAAAATAAAAAAATATGCAATAAAATAGTTTAATTGTTACAAATATCTTAACAAGTAATGCTATTAAACTTTTATTATTTATTTGGACATCAATCTGGCAAAATATTCATTAGTCAAATTAGCATTCAACTTGAAAAAAGATGGCTACTTTCATTGTTGTTGCATTTTCATGACTGTTACACATTGAATAAATGAAGACTATTAATATCAAAAATTATATAATAATTAAAATGAAAATAAAATAGAAATAAAACAATGTAATTCTTTGTGAAATAGTTCAGAAATACTTCATTATTCACAAATTAGACTTAGAAATACACCATTAACTTTTCATCTGGAACTATTTAAGTCATTTATAATGTAATTCCTATATTCACTTAACATATTTTCACTTAATGCATTGGTTTTCCAGTCCCAATTAATATATTACAGAGAGAGATATGATTATATATATTATTCATTTACAATTACAGTTGAACTCAGTTATAACAACATTGCATATAGCAACAAGTCGGCTATAGAGTCATTATTGCTTTGGAACGGATCAAACACCCATAGGAATAGTGTTTTTATGCCTCCCTTATGACATCATACTACCTCGTATATAACGATAACAAATAGCGAATGCCTCCCGTATTTCTTTACCAACCCTGCTAACTGAAATTTCTAAAAATAAACCCGTCAAACACCTGCAAAAGCGGGCATCGGGAAACTGGTAAATATACTGTATAATAATGTGATCGGAAATAGATTTTCAATTTTTTTTAATTTTTTTAATTTTCGCAATTTCTAATTTTTTTTGGAAAACTGGTTGTAAATGTAATGAGTGAAATTAAAATTACTGTACCTCAAAAGTGTACAGCATGATGTTTTTAATTTATGCAAAGCAGCTCAGGAGAGATGAGTCATACAACACGTGGTTAACATGCGCAGTCATGAAGAAATTTTTGTAGAGTGAAGATGGCAACATCAAATGGAAAGAGGAACTGTATAATAAAATTCTATTGTACAGTATTGTATTTCTGTATTTTTCTTTTGTTGTTAATAGGTAAATAAATAAATAACAAACGATGCTTACAGATTTTTATTGTGAATGAGAACGCAATACAGCAATTAGGCTTAAGGATATACGGAAATAATATTTAGGCCTACTTACGGTTAGAGCAACATATGTTACTCTGTTTTCGCGATGTCGTTATAACCAAGTTCAACTGTAGTTCAATTTCCGTTTATAACCAAGTTCAATTTTTGGATACCAGAAATTTTCTTGAGAAAAGAATAACTCAAATTATAGTCTGAATTGAGTTCAACTGTATATCAATTTTTGGATACCAGAAATTTTCTTGAGAAAAGAATAACTCAAATTATAGTCTGAATTACAATGATCCATATTTAGAATAATGATTATTTATGATGAAAAGTCATACTTACAACAGCTACCATTAATGACTTTGCAATAATGATGATCTTCAAACACTTCCATCCTGGCAGATATTCATCCAATTGATTAAATGTCTGAGTATCTGCCAGGATGGACGTTTGCTATATTTCCACAACAGATTATTCATATTTATTTCTAAGTCTAATAATTCCAGATTTTTTTAAGTATCCAAGCCTGACCCATTCAACCTCATCCATCACCTAATTGCCCACAGTTACCAGAAGTATAGATGATGTGTGGTGAGCACTGAGTTGCCAAGCTGCTTAGTATCTAATAAAAAGAAAAGCAATATATAATACCAAAGAAAAATGGTGGCCTTATCAGTTTTCAATGAATGTTTTTTTATACAAATTAGATTAGTTCAATTTAAATAAGCCACCATATCACATATGGTATATATTGTATCTTGAAGAGGCTATTTTTAGAGTCCATCACAGATGATTACAGCCATGATGGATCAACCAGAATGTCAAAAGAGAGGGTTCAATGAACTAAATTTGTGATCCCTTCTGTAAAACTAGAAGGGTAAACCAGAATTGAACCCAGATCATGTAAGATGGTAAGTGAGAAGCTTTATATAAAAATATGCCTTATACATTTATATTTATTTTACATGGTATTTTATTTTTAGTTATCATATAAAAACAAAGATGAAATGTCTAAGTTATATTTATACAGTGGATCGGTTAATGAACACTTTCGCAAAAGATTTTTATGTTTGGAAAATGAACACTTTACAGCACAAACTGTGGGATCCACATACTAAGGGAACGACAGGATGGCCGGATGGCCGCTGGGTAAAGCTGTGGCTTACCATCCTGGAGGATCCAGGTCCCACTCCAATTTTTCAGGAGAGGTCCGGGCCCGACCCATTAAACCTCTTCCTTCAATCATCTGGTTGACCCCATCATGAGTGTTGGCCAATCTGTGATGAACTCTATAAGTGGCCACTGCCAGATAAAAATATCTCATGAGGATATGGTGGCTTAACTAACCTAACGAAATGACAGGCTTAGGTCTTGCATGTTTGTGGACTAATAGGTAAGGATGGGAGAAAAGTAGTTTTTCCCAATTAAAATGAACTTGGATTTAAATAAGCTGAAATTTAAATAAGCTAAAATATAACTTAAAACAAATCAAAGATTTATTAAAGAAGGTAAGAGAGAAATTTTACACTTAAACAAATCAAAGATTTATTAAAGAAGGTAAGAGAGAGATTTTACAATATTTATGTTAGAATGGCACCCATACCAGGTTGAGGTCAATAGGCTTGGGGATCCTAGTTAAAATGGCACCCATACCAAGTTAAGGTCAATAGGCTTGAGGATCTCTTGGGGAGATCTACAAATCAAACATTTATTAAAGAAGGTAAGAGAGAGATTTTACAATTTTTTGGTCTTAGATTGCACCCATACCAGGTTGAGGTCAATAGGCTTGGGGATCTCTACCACGGCATCCATATCAGGTTGAGGTAAATATGCTTGGGGGTCTCTACAATGACAATGCTATTAATCACTTCCGAAAAATCCCGAAGAAGAGAGAAAAACAATCAACATTGGACAGAAAATAAACATAACGGATTAAAATACAGTGGTACCTTGGTTAATGATGGTAATCCGTTCCAGAATTACCATAGTTATCCAAGGTGCGATTCCCCATAGGATTTAACTGAAAATTGATTAATTTGTTCCAGCTCCTTCCCTCAACCATAGTAAGTATTAAAAATGCAGATAAAATTCATTTAAAAAGTCGTAAAAATATGGAAAGTATCATTTATTTACTATATTTGTTACAAAAAAAATTAACATTAATAAAATGAATTGTTCATGAAAGCAGTTTTTAATTATCAATCTTCACCAGAAGGACAATTGGGCTCACTTCGGAGTTTTTTGACAAACAAACCCGTAAACACTGATTAGCAGCTTATAGATTCAATGATTATTATATAGATAAAATTTGATTTTGCATTTTGATGGCAAACAAACAGTGAGTGACAGGCATTTGCCGATTTATTGTCTATATGAACTGTAAGATCTTGGACAGACATTTTTTTTTCTTCTAAAGGAATCCGAAACTGCGACATCACACCACTTGCAGGTATCATATAATATATAACAAACAAACAATAGAATCAGCTTTAAATTAATTGTCTAGAAATCATCTTTATGAAACTAAAAACTAGTGAAATGTTGCACTTCTATTTTTAATTAGTTAAATAATTTGTTTTCATTACTATATGTTAATATTATCAATTTGCTCGTCTATTTTTAATCAATTAAATAATTTGTTTTCATTATTATATGTTAATTATCATTTAGTTAAAAATTACTTTTTAATTAAATAATTAGTTTTCATTACTATATGTTAATTATCATTTACTTAAATATATTTTTATATGGTTATAATTTTATATATGTTAATTATCAATTACTTAAATATATTTTTATATGGTTATAATTTATAATGATATTGTCGGATTTGAATTGATTGTTAAAAAAGTAATGATTGACTAAGCTAATTAATTTTAATAAAAATGATATTGTCAGTTTGAATTGATTGTGATAAAAAAAAATAATGATTAACAACTGAGGTAACAAATCACGTGATGTGATGATGAAGTGTTTTACAGAGCTCTATTTTGTTGATGTATATATAATCAGAAGTTGTTAATCAAAGCTTGCGTCATTAACCGAGGCATTTTTTCTTACAACCATTTGTTGTTAACCAAGTACATCATTATCCGAGGCAGTCATTAACCAAGGTACCACTTACAAGACTATGTATGTATATATTATTGTTATTACATATAAATAAATATAGTAAGAAATTACATAATTTTTTATTTATGTTTTTTTGAGTCTCCAGAACAAATTAATCAAATTCCCATAAAAAATCTATGGTAAATCGATGATTGGTTAACAAACAATTCAGATAACAAACATTGACTTGGAACAAATTATGTTCATTAACAGATCACCCACTGTATATCAAAGTTTATAAAATGCTGGTAAGCAAGAGATATTTATTTTTCTTGTTTAAATAATAAAGAGCTTTTATTCAACATTATTCTACTCTACTATGTTTAAAAACATATTAAATAATTTGAGTTCTGCTAGTTGGAGAATATAACTTCTAATTATAATAAAATGTTCCAACTATGAAAAACGAAGTTATGAAAGATTCAAACTAAAACCAAAATTTTTGAATGCAACTGTCATAAGTTGGGGACCTCCTGAAATCTAAATTAACAAAGCTTTGACTATAGTATAACATACTTATATATATATTTATATAACAATTATTCATGAAATAATAGTAAGAAATTGCACCATTAAATAATAAAAATATTTTGTAATTAAATTATGTCATCTTCTGTACTTATTAATAAAAAATTTTTCTCATACATACCTAGAAGTTCCAAAAAAATGAAGAGACTGGCTATTTACTCAATGGATTTAGGCCTAAACATAAATATTAAAAAATATGATTAATCAAAGATAAAAATTCAAAGAATTTCAAAGGAAGTTTTAGAATAATAATAGGAATTTAAAATAATAATACAATAGATCCCCTATTTACATGTTTAATTCATTCTAAAAATTTTCATATAAGACAAAAGTTGCATAATAATGAAAATTTCTGTGTATTCCATGCATGACATGATAAAGTTTTCATTTATCACCTGGAATACAGGGTTCAATTCCAGATCATATATCTCCACATATTTTTAAAAAAGATCTGGATCCAACTCTTCAATCTCTGTCTTACAACACAATCTTCTTTTTTAATACCACTTTTCAAAATAATACTTTAAGTCAAAAATTGTGTAAATTCTATATTTATGAATATACATAATTGTAATCAAAAAAGCTACATGAAAATAATAAGCATTATTATAAATATCTCTGGAATCTGGATATCACAGAATTATAAATGCTGTAAATCAGAGGACCTACAGTATTTAAATGAAGAAATAAAATAATGAAATAATATGAATACAGATAAACTCTGATTTACAAGCATGAAGTGTTTCTGAAAAATGCTTATAAATCAAATTCACATGAATTTGCATCTAAATTATCAATAATTATCATTAAAAATTGTGTTCCTGAATCAAAAAACATCAATTTAACTGAAATATAATAAAATTACTTCAATAGTTAATATTAATTGTTATAAAATAACCTAAAAAATTAATTTTCTTATAGATAATCCCTAATAAATATGCCAGTTGCCAGTAAAGAAACATTATTATAGACTTTCATCTGGATGGACAACAGGGCAAAATTTTTATTTATCACTTGAATTACAGGATTCAATTCCAGATCACATACTTCCACATCTTTTTAAAAGATCTGGATCCAGCCCTTCAATCCCTATCTTTCAACAACTTTTCTTTTTTAATATCATTTTTCACTTGTTGGCTAATTAGTAATAAGAGTTTCATTTCAATTACTGCCATAGTTACCAACACTAATACAGGGATCAGCAGGATCATGGAGAAAAGCAATTGATGGACAACATCCAAACCTGTCAAAATAAATTTCTCAAGGACTGGGAACAGAATTCAATCACTTCCAATCTGAATCATTTTTAACACTTATTTGGCCAACCCAATCAGAGTATATATAATCTATGAGGGGCCTTGACACAATTTCATTGTTTAATAACCTTTGGTTGGAAAGTGGCATAAACACTAGAAAGAAAGAAAGAAAATATCTTCAATAAAAATTAATACTTGCTATTGTTCAGCATTATTATAAAATATTCTTTGGAAGAAAATAATAACCATAATTCACTTGAACATTAATCAAAAACTAATAATATAATATGGTATTGAATATTTTATTATCAATAAAACAAACAAAATTACATAAAATCATATAAATCAATGAAAACATATCATTTTATAATATTTATAGAAAAATTGACATCATTACTTCTCTGCTGTATAGTTTCTTGGTAAAGTATTGGCTTGCCACTTAGAGGATTCAGGTTCAATTTTAGCTCCTACACCTTTAGATTTTTTCAGGTGGTGTTCAAGCCTGGTTAAATGAATCTCATTCATCATCTGATGGTTGACCACATGATGGGATCAGCCAAATTAACCACATGGAAAAATGCTTCAAACTTCAACCCAGAAAATCTAGAATCAAATCCACATCCCATTCATTGAAAAATTTATATGAGAATTCCAGGTGGCATAATATGAGCTAGAATATTATATTGACACCTTTTATATTCTTCCATATTAATGAATTATGCTTTGTTTGGCTTTTGAAACATTTGCTCATTATCAATTTCTCATAATGGTGGAGTTCTATATAGCAGTTAGCATTGACCCATGATATGAGTAGAGGATCAATACAAAAAATACTGAAATAGGGAAAGTACTATCCCTACAAAAATGCACTTGTTGCAAAAACTGAGCAAAAATGATTTCGACTACAAGATTGAATTTTGTGAAACAATGATGCACAGGATAACTGACAAGGAGACGGCCAGACATTGTCATCAGTGATTTTTTTTAAACTTGGCACATTAGTAGAGGATCATAGGCACAATAAAATCTTAAAGTAGTAAAATGAAACTCGCAAGCATTCACGTAAAAATCATATTTAAAGTTTTCTTAACTTATATATCAATAATTTTATTAATATTGATATAAGTCGTAATGGCATAGTGGTTACACCATACCCTTCTGTGGGCTAGTTGGGTCATGGTTTGAGACTCGGCAGAATTTTTTTCTTTTTTTTACTGTTTTTTATATTTCTATATTAATATACAAATTATTTAATATTTATTGTTATATTATTTACTGAATAGTTCAATTGTATCTGAAGAATTCCTCGAAGATTCAATCTATATATATACAGTATATAATTTCTTATATTCATTTATCTATTGTATAGTTAAATAATAATAAATAACACCAAGCACTTGAAGCAGGACAAACACAAGTTTATTATTAGATATATATAAACTACATATACTAATAATAGAGCAGTCTTTCCGGAAACGCTTTCGGCCTTCTACGGCCCTCCTCAGCCGGTACTCAGAAGGTGTCCTAGCAGAACTCATCCTAAGAAAAAAAGAAGAAGAAGCGCTACCGTCGCTACTACCGAAGATTAAGCTATACAGACGCTACATTGATGATGTGTACATCTCCCATGAGAACACAGTGAGAGACAGCTTAATTGAGAATCTCTTCACGGACCATACTCTAGGAATTAAACTAAGGCTGGAGAGGAAGAGCAATGTAGCTATAAACTATCTCGACGTTATGGTTACGATTAGAGGTGGCGAGTACCACACAGAAGTTTATAGGAAACCAACATACACACCATTCCTGATTCCCAATTGGTCGCACGACCCTTGGCCTTATAAAATTGCCTCCTTTAGGTCCCTCTTGGGAAGGATAAACACCCACTGCAGCACATACGACGCCAAAACGAAGGAACTAAAATGGATAATAAGAGAAGCGGAACGACACGGCTATAATAGCAGTACAGTGTGGAAACTTTACACGAAGATGAACAATATTAGCAAGAAGCAATCCCAGAAAGAGACGCATTATAGGAAGATGGAGATAACTAGACCGATTATTAAGATTCGAAAGCTAATCGAAAAGGAAACGAACTACAATATTGCCTTCTCGAGAGGGAACACTATCTTTAATATGATTAGAAACGATAAAGACCAGCATCCGCCAGACAAAAGAACGGGGGTCTATAAAATAGATCTTTATAACCACGATTCAGTCCGGTGGGAACAATATATTGGGTTCACTTCGAGAAATTTAGGAACCAGATTAAGGGAGCATCAGCGGGACGTCGAGAATGGAGCGCTGTCAACTGCCTTGGCACGACGAGCCTACCAGTGCAGGGTGGACATATTGTGGGAGAAAGCACAGGTGGTCAAGCCTATTAATGACATGAAAAAGGGGTTAACGGCAGAAGCCATAAAAATCTTCCGAGAGAAATTAAAGGGGAAGGCAGTACTAAACGAAGACGACCCTAGTAGATTGAATTGCGCGTGGAGGTGGTGTCAATTAGATAAAGACAGATCGGAGCATGCGCCGCCGACAAGGACGCCTGTTTTCGTGTAGGCTCCAGACAACTCTTTTCTCGGAATGTTAATTGTTATAATTATTATTATTATTTTTTATTATTTTTTCTTTCCTAAACTGTATTATTTTGTATTTTTCTTTTTGGTGTTAACTTCACGCAGTTTAATTTGTGATTATTGACGATGTTGTAAGATGAGATTCCGTATATAACACAGCCCAATAACTCACAACTGAAAGTATGTAGAACGAAATAAAATATATGTTTTTGTAACAACGGACCAACATCTGGTCCACAACCCGTCTGTGTGACATCGCGAGCCCTTTAAATTTAGGGTTTGTTTATAATGTACCCCAGCAGGAGCGGCCTGCGTTCCGATACGGGGTATATCTTCAGTCACTTCTGAGTACCGGCTGAGGAGGGCCGTAGAAGGCCGAAAGCGTTTCCGGAAAGACTGCTCTATTATTAGTATATGTAGTTTATATATATCTAATAATAAACTTGTGTTTGTCCTGCTTCAAGTGCTTGGTGTTATTTACTACGTTAATAGAAGCAGCGGAACTAGGTTGTTTAAAATTAATTAAATAATAATAAATTACAAGCATAAAAAATTTTATTTTATAAATTTATTATTCATTGCATTCTTTTGAATAGTGCATGTTGCAGGATGATATTTATCATACAAACATATAAAACATAAATTTAAACAGCATTTACTACAGCATATGAAAGAAACATTACCACGTGCAAGGTGTTTTTAACTTTTCAAATGAAAAACAAACTTCATTAATATTAAAAAAATGTTCCATTCGTCACAGTCTCAAAGCAAACCATGCATACTTTAACATCTCGGAAAATGTCGGTGCTGATACTTGATGATGTACAATAGAATGAATTTTTATATCATCTTTCCGAGATGTTATTTCATGTTTGTTTTGAATTAAATATGAACAATGTTGGAGTTTTTTAATTAAATTTTTAAATTAACCTCTGCTGAGTTTTGAACCATGACCAATCTAGCCTCCAGAAGCCCAAACTAACCGCTACACCATTACGACTTATATCAACAGTAATAAAATTATTGATTTTTAAATTGTTAAAAAAACTTTACATGCGATTTTTGCGTGAATGCTTGTGAGTTGCACTTTACTACTTTAAGATTTTATTGTGCCTATGATCCTCTAGTAATGTGCCAAGTTTGAAAAAAATTGGTGATGACAAAGTCTGGCCCTCTCCTTGTGAGGATGATAACTTCATTAACCTTGTGCTATTTTCTGATGAATCTACTTTTTTGTTTAAATGGATAGATTAGCCACTATAACTGCAGATTTTGGTCAGATATTAATTGCATTGGATGGAGGAGGTCAACACCCAGTGCTCATAAAAAATTAATGTTTGGTGTGGCGTTATTGGTCAGTATATTGTAGGTTTGTTTTTCCTCAATAGCAATTTAACATCTTAAGAGATATCTACAAATTTTGCAACAAGTTATACCCCAACTAAGGCAAATCTTCCCAAACTACAACAATCTGGATCTGCTATAGGCCCCCTTATGGTTCCAACAAGATAGAGCACTGCCCCATTTTGGACATCAAATACACCAGTATTTAGACAAAACATTTCTTGGTAGATGAATAGGTTGGAGAGGAACAATTGAATGGCCATTGCGATCATCTGATTTAAGTCCACTTAATTTTTTCTTGTGGGTTCATATAAAAAAATTGGGTGTATGTTAACAGAACAATGCATATAGAGTAGTTACAGGAACAAATAAGGAATGAAATTGCCAGTGTTTTGCCAAATACTTTGATTTATTTGTTGCAAAGCTTCATTCAATAATGCCAAGAATGTGTTCATTATTGCCAGGAAGTAAACAGACAGCACTTCGAGCATTTATTGTAATCTTTGAATTTTTTTGATTTTTCGATAATACAGTAACTATTGCTGTCTTTATTACCATTTTCCAAAACTAAGATTTGAGTATAAATAATATATCCAAAGAGCTGGAAATTGAAATAATGAAAATTGGAATAATATTTAGTTAGGTTAGGTTAGTTTGGTTAAGCCATCACATCCTTATGGGATATTAAATTATCTGGCGGCAGCCACTTATAAAGCCCATCACAGGCTGGCCAACACCCATGATGGGGTCAACCGGATGGTGCCCATCACAGGCTGGCCAGCACCCATGATGGGGTCAACCGGATGGTTGAAATCACAGGCTGGCCAACACCCGTAATGGGGTCAACCGGATGGTTGAAGATGGAGTTCAACTGGGCCAGGCCCGGACACCTCCTGAAAAATTGGAGGTATGGGATCCGGATTTGAAACTGGATCCTCCAGGGTAGTAAGCTACAGCTTTACCATGCAGCCATCCGGCCTATAATATTTGGACCTCAATGGGCAGTTTGTAGTGCTAAAGTTGAAAAGTGGTTTAGAAATCACATCAAGCTTTTTATATTAACTTTAATAGAAACTGTGAAATGGGAAAAGTTAAATATTTGGAAAATGAATATTTTTCTTGAGATTTAGCTTTAATAAATGACATTCTTATAGAATTATCAATAGTTTTTTTAGCTTTACAAGAAAAAGTATTTCAGTTATTAAGGCTGATAGATTAATTCAATCAATGATAAAAATGATTGAATATATAAAACTAAATAAAGGAAACTGAGGAAAAAAAGCCAAAAATATTACAAAAATGAATAAATATTATACCATTTGAAATAAAACATCAATTCCAAGAGAAAAACTATCAGATTGTCTAATAAAGTATACAAAAATGCATTTGTTGTTTGATAACAGAAATGAAAAATATAATAAAATTTTTAAGTTTTTCAATTTATTGAGTCCTAACATTTGGCCAAATAATGTTTTTGGAGCTGTATGGATTTAAGGCAAACAAAAATTAATAAAATTGAGCAAGCTATTTAAATATGACAATCCAATAAATGATTTTCATGACTAAATTGATAATAGATATTGAATACATAAAAGTCCCAGACAGTATAAGTAGTAGAAAAATCTTGAACATAATTACTGTCAGTTCTTTAGAAAATAAGAGACGATCTAACATCATAAACAACATCACTGATATTAAGACTAAATTTCTGCTTATTGAAACTACAAGTTGTGAAAAATTACTTAATGACTATCAATTTAAAGAGGAAATTATTGAAAAAATTTAATGTAATTCCCTATGTTAAAATGTGGCTCAAACAGAGGCATCATTTAGCAATTGAAAATCACCTCAAACAAAAGATCACACCAACAATTTCTAAAATTCAACAAATAATTTGAAAATTGTTAGAATGATTCAATAAATAATTTATACAACTTTTATCAATTTGTATGCAGTTTTAAAATACATATATACACACATATATATATATATATGAATATATATATGCTTAGATTTTGGAGAATGTAAAGGAAATGTTTCCCATATACATTATATTATAAATTATTCACACATATGTACATTTTACATTTTTTTTTATTTATATACATATTTATATATCAGTTTTAAATATTTTAAATATTAGCCTTGTCTGTATGCATCTAACTGAGGAGAAACTCCAATAAAAATAACTTATGATCACTTGACTGATAGCATGTGACTTCAAATGAAAGCGAGAAGTGCAATCTAGATAGGTACATGGATTTTCTGGAATGTTTTATATTGTATTAAAAAATTCATGTTTTATGCATTTTCAATTTATGCAATAATTTTTAGGAATCACTTATCACCTAACTATGAAAACTAGATGTATAGTGTATTCAGATAAATTTTATTCTATGATATTTAGGTTTCTTTATTTAATTAAATATTCTGTATTTATAAAAAAAGAAGCAAAATTTGTATCCATTACTAGTTTTATTATTATTATTCATATTTATTTGTTAATCTGCAAAATTCTATCCTAGATATGTATAGCATTAATTTCCCAATAAGCCTATCTTAAAATTCAGATAGTATAAAAAAAGTAAGATAATCATTAAAGTAAATACTTCAATTATTAAAAGATTTTTTAAATATTGTGATTTAATAATTAATATTTTATAATATATTTTTAACAGCTTTGTATACATCAGATTGAAGAAGAATACAAATATATCCAAAATGAAAATCTAGAAAAAAAAATCATTATTAAAAATGTTTTGTTTCCTGTTCTGATAATATAGTGTCTTTTTGTAAATGAGACATAGACAGATAAAAGTTTGCATAATTTGAAACAAGTTTTTATTATTAAACTTACCATCCCCAGTTGGACTTTAGACGATTTTTCCTCACATCCTGAAATTTGACTTCTCATCATAGATTATTATAATGTTCATGAAATTTCTCTAAAAGTGGAAATAAATCATATGTTTTAAATGAAATGACTAACTCTATATAAATAAATGAATGAGTAATTCAATTAAAATTTAAAATACATTTAAAAAAAATATATATACAGGGTGCGTCAGCTAAATCCAGACAAATTTCAAATTGAATTTCCCGCCATATTTGATGTCAGCACTATGATGCTGCTGACATTTTAGCAAGCCAGACAGACGATGTGTTTGAGGATAAGTACAAAATAGCTGAGGAGATAGAGTGCAGAATATAATTGGAGAGCAGCGATAATCGAAGGCCTTCGCACTTGATATTCACTTTCTGAAATAATTCGGTTCTTTAACTATCCAAGATCGACAGTTTATGATGTTGCTCCCTGCGAAGCAGGTGACGAACTTTTTGGAATGAACTGTACATAAGTTCTATTACTGGTAATTTTTTCGCAATTCTCACTCTACAGGGAAAATAACGAAAAAAAGTTTAAAAAATAGAAAAAAATATCTTGTCTTCGGAGGGCAATCACCATTTTTTCGTCAAATATTCCTCATATCCTCCCCTATAATATATATTAATTTCAAAATTTTCCGATTGATATAACATATTCATATTTGTAATATTTTACATTCACAGCGAATTTTTCTCGAAACTTGAAAACGTCCGTCCTTGGCTTTAAGCCAATGCTGATAGATTAGAATTTCTGTCTGTCACACGTGGTTTAGATATTCTATGAAAATGCATTGAGATTTTAAAATGATGTCTGCGTTAAACCGGGTTACGAAAATTACAGATTTTATTTCTGTTATAGAATACTAAAGATTTATAAGTGGTAATTTTTTTGTTATTCTCACTGTAAAAATAAGTGTGGGAAATAATGAAAATTAATATATTTAAGTATTATGTCCGCATTTTTATTGAAACAATGAAAAGGGTCAAAAAATAAAAAAAAATGTTTTGTACTTGATTCATCATATTTTTTCTCAAATAATCCTCATCTGTGTTTATATTATATACCGCAAGGTACAAAAGTTAGTACAGTGATACCTCGGATCACAAACGTCTCGGTTCACGAACAAATCGGTCTATGAACAACAATTTCCGTGAACAAATTTTGCTTCGCTTTACGAACGATGCTTCGGTTCACGAACAAAACAAATTTTGCTTCCCTTTACGAACGATGCTTCGGTTCACGAACATGCTTTACGAACGATGCTTTGGTTCACGAACACACACGCACTTTTGCTTCGCTTCCAAATCAGTCTACGAACACCATTTGCAAACAAATTTTGCTTCGCTTTACGAACGATGATTCACGAACACATACGCACACAGTGCATGAAGCACATGTGACTCGCAGTTCACGAATATACACTCACGGAGTGCATGAAGTGCACGTGATTCGCGGCGCACAAAACCGTGCGCTCAGCCTTGCCCCCAGCAGCAATCCAGTTTGCCCAGCTCATATGGTATAGTAAAGTTCCAACAAGTGTTGATATTTTAGTTTTTTCTTTATTTAATTAAACTTATCCCTTATTATGGCTCCCAAAAAAGTTAAAACTGTTAGTAAAGGTGATGTTAAACATGTTTTTTTCTAATATTACTGTTATATTTATTTCCTTTCTGTATTATTTCCACACACAAAGCAATAACATGTTAAAAATTTTTTTCTAGGACAATAAACGTATTATTTGGATTTACATTAATTGCAATGGGAAAAATTGATTCGGATTA
>AYEL01068321.1:0-14970 GCA_000484575.1 Olivierus martensii
TCACACTATACCCGATGAAGAATACAGTCCACCACAGAAAGCTACTACATACGAATCTGTGCCATTTGATATTAAATTGAAGATCGTCATGACCGCAATTGAACATCCATTTTGGACCTTTCGTACATTACAAAAACGATATAAAAAATATTTACATTATGATTGTGATGTTGCACGATACAAAAAAGATGTTTTGTCAGGTGGAAATTATAGGGACAAGCTGCAGTCAATAAAAAAGAATGTGCACGATCGTTTTGTAGAAGCAGGAGCAAATAAACAGCTTGTAACACATATACTTCAGCAGTGGGCCATAGCTGCAGCTGCTCAATATAATGACAATCAAGAAGACAGCAAAGAACATGAAAATGTTTTCCTTTTTCAGTTTTCTGATTATCATTATCATATCCATATCCAACATAATGGCGACTACAGGAAGTATTTTATTTTATTGTTTTATTTGAAAATGTATGCTTCTTTCTGTGTTTGTAATAAAATTAAAAACTGTTCCAAACGATTCTCATTGATAAAGTGTTTAATATCTGTTAATTGACCAAATGATAAAAACCAAACGATATTTATTTTGTTTCCATGACAACTTAATCGTCGGTTTTAAAAAAGAAAATATAAAAATTGAATGTAAATGTCAAAATGAATTTTGTGTTATTAAATCTGTTTTGGTTTATGTCAAATTTATAGTTTATGTTCTACCATATCTTTCTGAAAGTTTGGTATAAAGACAAAGTATAACAGATTTCAATTGCTACATATTTATGTATTATGTTCTATTTATTTTAATAAAGATATATCTATCTCTCATTTTGTATTTTTATTGTTTTCACCCAAAATATTACAAAACAATTGGACTTGATTTGTAAAAATATAAATACTTGATTTGTAAATATAAATGCTAAATCTCGGTTTCTACAAAATTTCATTTTAAAAAATCATTTATTACAAATACTTTATTAATTATATCATTAAATGTTTATTTTGAACTAGTCATATATAAATATGCATTTGCTTTAGATTTGCCAAAATAATTGTCTTTCGAATATATATTTATATACTACTTACAAATCTAGTTATAATAATTCATAAAACATCGCTGCCATTCTCGATATGAAATCTTTTTTCAATTTAAAGTTAAAAAAAATCATGTTTATGCAAATAAAATTTCATTCTTATCCTTGACGGGAATATAAAAAACTCTATATATAGCTTATATATAATATATGGTGGCAAACAAATAGGGTATATTTATATTAGCATATTAGAATTTAAAAAATAAATCTGTAAATATTTAGAATTTGAAAAAATAAATCTGTAAATATCATACTCATAATTACCAATATTCAAAATTTAAAAAGTGATATTAGAGCATGTTATGTATTTACTTGATTCGTAACTAGAAAGACTGCCTAGATTAAAATAGTGAGCAGTAGTGTTTCCAAATTCCTGACATTTTGGAACCTTCGGGAATCGAGAACGGGAAATCGTATTTCCCGAGAATTTTCCCGAAGAATTCCCGAAATAATCTTTTTTATTTAATTTTTGTTTTAGTTTTTAATAATGGCTATAACAGTAAATATTATTAAAAGCTCTAGAGAAGGTAGGGCAAATGGGGTTGGTGGACTCAGTGCAATCTTTCAGAGGTTTCAAGACACTCTTATATGTAAAAGGTTGGAGCAAAAAATGAGTAAATAAAATTTCCTAAATAGAGATTGGCCGGAATTTCATGATTAGTGCATATCTTGCATTGAGAGCTAAACAAGGGTCATTACAGTATCATTTTGACTAGATTTCTGTTACATTTCAGGTTTTCTCAAAATATAAACAAGGTAATTAATGCTAAACTGTATTTAACCAAATTTATAATATACAGTGAGATTTTACGTATATCACACAATGTATTAACATACATCACAATCGTTAGGCGCAAACAAACTGGATCAAATGTAGTTGATAGTATCGGTAATTACTTTATGGAAACTATTTATTCATGGAAAACAGAAATACTGTACTTTGTGTTTATACAGAAAAATATTTATTTTCACAGCCCAGGATTTGACTATAATGTTATGTTAAGGTACACTATCTTAGATTTCCTTAGTTAGTTCACTTGAAGATGACTTTGTAATCAAATCTTGGGTTGTAAAATAAATATTTTTCTGTGTAAAAACAAACTGTTTTTTGTTCTTCTTGATCAAGTATGCTTGATTTACAAGAGCTAAAATTAGCTAGTTATGTGCTATTTGATTCTGGTGTCGTGCGTGAATTTCTAGCAGCATGTAATATTGTAACACAATGTAACTTTAGACGTGTACTTCTAGTGGCATGTAACTTTAGATAGCGATAAATAAGAAAAATTAGTATTTCTAGTAGCGTGTAATATTGTACCACAATGTATCTTTAGATAGCGATAGATAAGAAAAATTTCTAAAAAATATATTGTGAGTAGTATTTTTATTTCCCATTTAGGTATTACTGGGTTCTAGGAGCCGATTTTCCGAGAAAAGTTTGTCGGGATTTGGGAATGGGAAAACGAAAAAAATTCCCGGGATTGGGCAGGAAGGAATTCTCGCCCAGAAACACTAGTCAGCAGTGATTAGTCTTTTCAGTTCAGAGCACTGTAATCAACCCATCTAATTTGTATACCTCACCCCTATTCTTAGTCAGAATGGACGCGTCCATTTTTAGCTTCCACTATGCACGTTCGAACTGACAGACTTTATAATTGATCAACTTCCAGTAAGCTCAGCCCGAACTGACAGACTTTATAACCGATCAACTTCCGGTAAGCTCAGCCCTTGCGAAGCAGATGACTATCTTTTTGGAACGAACTGTATTTGTTTCATCAAGTGCTCCACGTGCCAAATCACCTCAAAGTTGACTTATATATTGGAACAACTACACTCCTTTTGTAATATGAACATAATAATACCTTGTCACTCCAATTACACCTCTTAAATATTATTTATATCTCCATTAAATTCTAATGTTTTCTATGCCTCTCATGTCATATCTAAATCTCACTTTCATACATCAATTGGAATTAGTACACGCTATCATGCATAGCCATTCTAGCATACCTCTCAAATGCATTTAAATCTTTCAATCCATTTGTTCTCAGAATCTGGCCATTAAAATTGCCAAAACTCAAATTTTTTCAAAAACTTGAGTGACAAATTATTACTGAGGAAAGTTCTGGAAAGCATGAGTTAACTGGACTTTTTGATAAAAATTTTTATTAAAGCATTGTACTTCAAAGCTGACTAATTGTCAGTCCTTATAATTTTGGCCATAATGAATGATTTGTGATTTGTTTTCATTTTTGTTTTGTGATACAAGAGCCAAAATAAAGCCAAAATATGCTAAATAAAATGTTCATGAAAATAAAAGTACAGTTAGTTCTCGTTATTTGCAGTAGTTATGTTTTGTAAATTCTTCATGAATACTGAATTAATGAATACTGAACCATTGTGCCTATGAGAAATATAGAGTTAGGTTCCTGCAAACCTTTCTTCCCAACATTTTCATCCTTGCTTTATGTGTGTTTTTTTGTTTAAAGACACCTCCTAATATCTTCATTCTTGCTTTATATGTGTTTTTCTGTTTAAAAACCTCTTATTTAATATGTATTACAATACTTACAAATAATTATAGTATATGCAGTGTACAGTACTATATACCGGTATATTATTATAATTACAGTAATTTTTATTTAATTTTTTAAAACACTATGTAGTAAATAAAATCTTATTTTTGATGGGTAGTTGTTTGATGTAACAGCTGACTCACTATCTTCCTTAACTGTGTTGAAAAACTTCATCAGCCTTGTCTGTGTCACTTTTTGCCTCAGATCTTTTAAAATCTTGGCATAAGGAGCAATGCATAAGAAGTTAGGCACCTAAATTTGAGACTGCATTCAAGCATAGGATCATATTTTTCTTTGGGACTTGCAGATGATATGAACAGGCTTTTGGCTTACCTGTGGTCTGTGAAGTAAACAAGGATATATAATGAGACTTTTCGACACAGAGACTACATTTGGTAATAAATGACTTCCTTTATTAAAGAGAGGGTTTACATTGATAACAGTATTTTTGCTGCTCATTGGGAGTCAGCGAATAAGCATGAAAGCACCGCAGAAATCGATTTTGTGGTTACAAATAAATTTTCGCAAATAGTCAAATACATGAATATAGAATCTGCAAATAACGAGAATTGACTGTATCATATGAAAAGCATTTATAATGCAAATCTGATTAATAAATGTTGTAAATTGGCCATATTAAAGGAGAAAAGACCAGATTTAACTCAAACAGACACAACACAATGCAACTTTTAACACCAGACTAAGATAACTATTTATTGAAATGATATATATACAGAGAAAGAAATTTTCCTCCCTCGTCCGCTCTATAAACATAAGAGAATTTATGATATTCTCCCCTCTCACTTGCTTCTCCTTTTTTTATCTATAAAAATTATTGTTACACATAACTTTTGTTAACAATAAATAATAATATTAAAACATTATGTAAAAAGGTATTTGATAAACCTAAACAAAATTTAAGTAATAACAGCAATAATTCAGTCAATAGATATAAATATAAAAATTGAATTCATAAAAGTAGTATAAAAAAGGCCTAACTCATGTAAAAATAAGTTAAATATGCTAAAAAATTAATTGTTAGTTAAAACAGTAGTATCTGATAAAATGACCAAGAATAATAAAAGCTTTTCTAAAATGGCTAAAAAAATTTTAAAAACAATGATTAAAATGCTATAAACATTTGTATAAAGTAAGAGAATTGATTAAAAAGTACCTTGTATATAAGTGCCCAGTTGCAAAGAACACAGATCAATTGGTCTTCATCTTTCAAAAGATATTGAGGATTAACACTCAACTATGCTCTATATGGAATCTTAGTAAGAAATTTCCTTTCCTGTTTTTACAGTAGCTTGATTCTCAATTAGTCTTACATGTAATCCATACAAGCACTACAAGCAGTTTAGGATAACTCAGCATTTATTATACTTCAATCTCAGAGCACAAACGTTTTCGGTGCTATTTCGCACCCTCCTCAGGTACATTGTTCTATTATAACAATATTTTTAAAAACTATTCTTAGAACGTATACAATTCTTTTCTAATATACAAGAACAAACATAACAAAATTTGAACAAATCATAGAATAACACTTTAAATTTTCAAACAAACACTTATGCGCTTAGGGAGGAAATGAAGAGGAAGAAGGTAAAGCAAAGAACACAAAGGGAAGTCGGCAATGATTATGAGGAAGTATTGTAGAGATGTTAATTATGGTTATAGCAAAGGGAGTAGTAGTGTAAAACTGACGTATATATATATATATTTAGTAATGTATAGCACATGTTTATTTGAAAATTTAAAGTTTGTTATTCTATGATTTGTTCGAATTTTGTTATGTTTGTTCTTGTATATTAGAAAAGAATTGTATACGTTCTAAGAATAGTTTTTTAAAAATAGTTGTTATAATAGAACAATGTACCTGAGGAGGGTGCGAAATAGCACCGAAAACGTTTGTGCTCTGAGATTGAAGTATAATAAATGCTGAGTTATCCTAAACTGCTTGTAGGGCTTGTATGGATTACATGTAACACTAAAGAAGGTATAGTAGTTGTTAATTAGGAAGTTTTAAGTTTGATTCTCAATGTTAGACAATTTGTTTGATTTTGTGGATTCAGAGTATTACAGATCTGCTAGTTCACGATTTGTTTTAATTATGATTATTACTTAAGAAAAAACTTCAAATCACTACTTTAAAAAAAAGAAGTATTTAAACTAAATATGACACAGATTTGCTGTGAAATAGTTGAGTTAATTTATAATGCTGGTTTTATAGAAGTTAATAAAGATGACATACAGGAAGTCTTGGCTCACATGTAGTCTTTAATTAATGACAAACTGATTTTGCTGGATGAAATATGAGTGAGGAAAATAAAAAGAATGAAGGAGATTGTAATTAAGCTGAAACAATATGAATGTTAACAACAAAATTTTTATCAGACATTTGACAAACTCGTAGCAGTTTTAGCTGAAAATGATCCTGGACAAAGAACATAGCTATAGAACAGGGGTGGGCAAAAGACGGCCCGCGGGCTGGATCCGGCCCGCGAAGACATCTTACACGGCCCACCGCATAAACTAGAACACACTACAATTTCAAGGACCACATTTGTAAAATTTTACTCAAAAAGAAAAATAAAATAGTGAATACTTTGTAGAATAAAATAATGAATACTCTCGCTACTGTACACATACACTACTAAGTTACTCAAAATTTTGATATAATTAACCATGAACATAGTAAATTTCTCCATTCACATTAAGTTGTAAATTTGTTTTTACAAAATTAATTACGTAGGTACCTAATATTTTGTAACATTCTGATGTAATAGGTTATTAGCAATCAATCAGTTTGATAAAATAGTTATGTTTTTAAAGAAAATTATCAGAATTTATTAATTCATAGGATGAATTATTTTCTAATCTTTCTAATGAAAAAAATAGTTTCTACAGATGCTTTTGAACTCTTTGCATACAAACAAAAACTAAGAAAATAACACAATAAAAGTTTATTTTAAAAACAATACTGATACACAAATATATTCTTTGTTTAAGTAGCACATTACACACGATAGCAAGATTAACAAGAACGTGTGCAGAAAAATTGCCGCAACCATTATTCTTGTCCCTTGTGATGGTGAGAGGTATATGTTTGTGCAAGAATCAATCTTGCTTGAACTTGAGTAGTCATCAAAGTATATTTTAAAAATAATATATATATGAATATATTCTTTGCGTAAGTATCACAAAAATGGCTACATACGATAGCAAGATTGACAAAAATGTGTGCAGATTAATTGGTGCAACCATTATTCTTGTCCTGTGTAATGATGAGAGGAATGTGTTTGTGCAAGAATCAAACTTGCTTGAACGAGAATAGTCATTTTATATCAAAGTAGTTTTTATTAATTATTAGTAGAGTATCTAATGTTATCATCAATAATTTCATTACATAATTACATAAAATAATAATTTATAATTACATAATTACGGTGCTGTAAGGTTAAATTTGCCCTTAGGTACTTTTCAATTTTTATATGGCCCGCTTCATCCTGAAAACTGTTTATCCGGCCTGCAGCAGAAAATAATTGCCCACCCCTGCTATAGAATATGCAAGAATTTGCAATATGATGTTGCATGCTACAGGGAAATTTATAAACTGAATAAAAATCCTGCAGAGTTCAGCAAACTTTAGATGTCTTTTTTAAAAAAGAAAGATCAAGTGAAAAAATATGATTATAAAAATAGAAAAAGGAAGATAATCATGAAAAGGATTAAGTAGAGAAAATGGACAAGAAAGATAAAGAAGAAAAGAAGAATTATGACAATGATGATGATCATGAACAGAAAGAAGACAACCAGTATGAAAAAGAGTTTATATTTGATTCAGATGAACCTATGTCCATGAATGGATCTAATGAATGACTCATTATGGTCATACTATTTAATAGAGAAAGAAGTATATATGTTATGTCATACAACTGTAATTTAGCATTTTTATAATTAAAGTTTTTGTAAATATTCGAATTTTGTTCTATGTTCTAGAACGGCAACATTTTTGTATATGTTAACTGTTCTTTAACTTATGCCTTTGTATAAAGCTGATGAGGACCGCTTAAGGTCGAAAACGTTTCTGATTAAACTTTTATTTTATGTTGTTTACTTCTGGACTGCTTATTTAGTGCTTATCTTTATTAGACTTTTAAAGTTATTAACCTTTGAGAGCAGTTTGTTTAGAGTTTTATTTAGAGTTTTATTAAAGTTTGCAATTAAATCAGGCATCTGTTTCATTTCATTGAATTTTTTAACAATTTTATAAAGTTTAGATGCAAAAAATTACCAAAATTGTCTAGGAATGCAACCTCTACTTATAACATTAAACATATAGAATTTTTAGTATCAGATAATGTTATTTCAGTTAATGGTGTGATATTTAGGAACCTAACATTGACATTAAATGAGGACCCACTGTATAGAAATTTGAATGCAATTCAATATTTAAGAAGTGTGGCTAGAATAATAAGGTATGATTTATACTCTGAATAAGAAAATAAAAAAGTAATATAGAGCAGCAACAAAGGTAAGTCATAAAATGAATCGACTCTGAAATAATTTGATCATATAAATTGAATAAGTGAAGAGAATTGAAAAAATTATTCTATGCTATATGTATGGACAATAAACGAGTAAGATAGAGGCCAAGGAAAGGTGGAGAGTGTATGTTGATGAATATCTGAGATTGTATTAATTTGAGAACATGAATAATAAGTGGACATATTTGAAGAAGAAGGTTGTTTTCGAGAAAGTTGGTATATAGCATTTGCATATTTATTTCAACCTAAATAATCCTAATTAATCTGCCATATTTAATCCCTTGAATCTTTAACGCTGAATTAATTTTCAATTGATTTGAATTAAAGATTCAAGGGATTAAATAAACTAATTTTTAGTGCCATCTCATAATTAGAATATTTAATGAATTTAAACTAATTTTAGCACCATCTCGTAATTAGAATAATTATTATTTTATATAAGTCAATGAGTGGCGCCATCTATTAGTTATTAATTAAACTAGAATTTTAACTACCGTATATACTCGTGTATAAGCCGAGATTTTTTTTTTTCCTCAAAAAATTTTCCGAAGTGGGGGGGTCGGCTTATACGTGGGTAAAAAAAAACAACCTTGTTTTGGCTGGAGAAATTGAAGTAATATAGGTTATTGAACCTCTCCTGAAGATCAGAAAGGAAATTTTGCAATAATTCATTTAATACAATACCAGGTAAAATTTTTATCTTATCCCGAAGCAATTGAGCATGTCGCGACGCCGCGCTGCCCGATACGATGCAATGCGAAAATTCGACAATCGATTGAGAATCTTACCTAGGATTCATTTTTGAGTGAAAAATATATTTATTTTTCATTATTATAAATTAATATTTTAATCCATTCGCTAGTAATCCATAAATGCTTATTATATTTAACTCATCCATGATTTAATTAAAATAGATTAAAAAGTAACTAAAATAATATTTAAAATAACAAAAAAATAATAATTATTTAAAATCTGTACTGAAAAATAACTTTAGTCTATCAAAAAGTTCATCATATACAAAATCAAAACTTCAAAATCGCACGTTTAATATCTAGAAATCACGTTGCATATGTCATCCTAATGGTGTATGACGTCATCGTTAGGATGATCCACTCATTTTAAAATACGATCAAAGATTTGAATACGATAACTCAACTCAACTAGATAAAATATAGTAAAATGTAAGGGAAAACGAAACTTCGAACAGTCTCTTGGCAGCCGTGTGACGTAGATGTATTCCAATAGAATTTTTTCTGTGATACTTAAATATGAATTTTTTTTAGAAAAGAAAACAGTTATTCAATAACAATAATAAAAAGAAAATATTTTTATGTAAATTATAAAAATTTATTACTATTCGTTAACTTGATATTTTCTGAAGCTACGTTTTAAAATATGTTAAAATATAAACGTTATATACGTTTATATTTTATACGTTTTTTATACGTTATATACGTTTATAACGTTATATATAAAATATATAACGTTATATACGTTTTAAAATATAAAAATGATATATTATCCCATAATTTGTTGTTTTTTATATATAACGTTATAAACGTATATAACGTTATATACGTTTTAAAATATAAAAATGATATATTATCCCATAATTTGTTGTTTTGGGAAATAAAATATCTAAATAATTGAAATGATTTAAAAATATTTTTTTTAAAATCACATGACAAAATTTAATGAAATATTGTTGTTATTTACAAATCGCGTATGAATACAGTGTTACCTTTGGTGGTTCAGCTGTCAGGTTATCTTGAAACAGACTTTAGATGAAAATGGGCCTCATCTCCCCACAGAATTTTCCATGGCCAAGCATCATCAACTTCCATTCTGGCAAGAAATGTCAGAGCAAATGACAACCATTGATCATAATCATTGTGTTTTAATTCATGCAGGCAGCCTATTTTGTGTGGATAGAAGTGGAGAACTTTCTGTAAGACTCCATACCATCGAAAAACTCAAATCCAATTGTTGTGCTACTCCCCGGGCACTAGTACCAGCAATGGTTCCCTGTGTGCCAGCAACGAATGCAGTCACAACATCTGCAATTGTCTGTTCTGACACTGGTTTCCACCCTCTACCAGGCCAAACTGCTAAGGAACCTGTTTTTTCAAACTTAAACTGACAATAGAGTAGATGGCTATAACAGTAAACTCATCATAAAAATCATTAAGGAAGTAAAAATGAAGTATTATGTAAATAAAGAAAACATAAAATATAGTAAAAATTAAAATAATATACCGTATTACTTTGAATTTAAGCTGCAGTAGGATTTTAAAATTGGAAAAAAATTTTTTTACAATAGGTATTGAAAAATAAGAAACATTTTTATTTACTGAAATAGGTACTAATATACATAATAAGTTACCTAATTTATTGAGATTGGTTAGAATATGTTTGGTCTCTTCTCCCAAACATGTTCTAATCAATCTATCATCAATTTTATTGTCATTCATGCATTTTTTTGTACTTGAATTATAACACTCTTAGGAAAATTTTCCTTGGGTGCAGTTTTTTGTTTAAAATAATAAAAGGTGGCAATTTTTTTCTATCAGCGGTTATAAACAGCATTATAGTAATTTGTGATTTTTCTTATATTTAAAATTTGGCCAGATACAAGCGATTCTACACAGCTACTATCAAACCACAACTGGATTAAATCAGAAAACTATGAAAGGGGGACCACCGAATAAACGGTTATCGACGGTCGTAATACTATGTTTATGCGTAGAGCGTAAAGCAAAAACCCGATTGTTGGGGAGTGGGTGATCGGGAGAAATAAGATGTTAAAATATTTGCTTTGAATTTAAACTGCATCCAAAGTTTACGTCAAAAATTTGAATAAAAAGTGCGGCTTAAATTCGAAGTAATATGGTAATAATTAAGAATTAAATTAATGATAACATATTTTGAAGTCTTAATTTCCTATATCAAGCATATATCCTTTCTATATAATGCTACAAATTACATATTATATACACACATGTTGGAGAAACAAAAAGTTTATAGCACAGTATAAAATAATATAATATGTAAATTCTTAATTAGCTACATTAAGCATATGTTTGTTTGTAAAAATTGCTATAAATTATTTATAACATACACTCAAGCTGCAGAGATGTTCTCTAGCTCTCTATCATTTATCAGGTTCCCTTGTTTTTCTCTTCATAAAATTTCCATTGTTTCTGTCATATACCTTTCTTTACTATTTTGGGGTACTTTAATTATTTTTGCTTTTATTAATTAATTAAAGAAAGGTAAAGGCAAGGAAAATAAGGATGACAAAAGCAAGGCAGTCTGATTAATGATAGACAGTCAAAAAACACTACTGCAGTTTGAATGTATATGATAAATAATTTATAGCAATTTTTACAAACATATATTTAATATAGCTAATTAAGAATTTACATATCTTATTACCTTAAATTATAAATATTATATTATTTTATACTGTGCTATAAACTTTTTGTTTCTCCAACATGTGTGTATGTAATACGTAATTTATAGCATTATATAGAAAAGAACATTTGCTTGATATAGGAAATTAAGACCTCAAAATATGTTTTTATTAATTTAATTCTTAATTATTATATTATTTTAATGCTTACTGTATTTTATGTTATTATATTTATATTTATTATTAACATTCTTAGGACCTATATGTTTTTCAAACCAGTTTCATAATATACTTTGATTCAGTTTTTTGAAAATGTTTCCATACTTTGAAATATGCTGAAGATTGGTGTACTGAAAACATCATATAAATTAAATAAATTGTGATATGTTATTGTCTGCTAATTAGTGCTACTGTTGATATGTTTCTAGTTAATTAGAGAAAATAACCAATAATCATTAGATATATAATAAAAATACTTTATTTATTAGAAGTATACTGCAACATACTATGCTTAATAAAATCAAGCATGATCTACAAAAGCAATATAATGTAATAGTGCCAACTAAAATGAATCCACAATATGAAATAGGAATGGCAAAGAAGTCAAATCAATCAAAGAACAAGCTGAAGTATACAAGATTCTAATAAATGGCATTTCTGAAAATAACAACATGAAATATGCAGGAGTCACTGGAAAACAGCTGATTGAAAGAATTTAGCAGCACAAACATGACATAGGTAAAAATAATACTGCAATATGTAGCACTACACTTGAAAGGAACATTGAAGTTTATTGGGATAAATCTATTATGCTAAAGAATTCAGCAGATAAGAATTATATACAAAAAGATGGCATATATTAAGAAAACATTTATAATAATAATAATGTTATTAATTTTGTTAAAGAAAGTTGTGTGTGAAGATAATTCTTATAGATGAAAAAAAAGAAGCGAGAGAGAGGGGAGAATGTCATAAATTCTCTAATGTTTATAGAGCAGATACTATAATGAGGGAGGAAAAATTCCTATCTCTGTATATATATATATATATATATACATTTAATTGAAATGATATAATATATATATATATATATCGTTTCAATAAATTGTTATCTTAGTCTGGTGTTAAAGTTGTATTGTGTTCTGTTCAAATTAAAACAAATCTGGTCTTTCTCTTGTAAAATGGCTAATTTACAACATTATTAATTTAAAAGATGCATGTAATTTTCCTTCAGCATGGGAGTATCTCATTGGTCAAATTAAAAAAGAATATAATTGATCACTTCTTTTAAATATAGTTTTTAGTTTAATTATATTAATATTTTTCATTTTTTGCGTAATTTTTATTGTATTTATTTTTAATTGTACATAACTTCAACTATTAAGGTAATTTTTATAATTTTAAATTTATAAATGTTTTATTCTATCATTTTAAAAATACTTTGTTCTAGTATTTAAAATAATGTTCTTCTATTCGAACTTTATAAATACCTCTTGCTTCACGTAACGTATAATATAACTTTACAGCACTTAAGCAAGGTTAAATTTTATTTTGGTAAAGCACTTTCGGACTACATTCAAGTCCCTCATCAGTACCGGCTTCTCTGAACCCACTTTTTCTTCTATTCTAATTTTAAATACATTAATATAAGCCCATCTCCATATATTGATTATATGAGGATGGGCTTACATTCCTGAAAGTATTTTGCTTGAAATGAAAAGTTCTGTTTTGGTTTACTTTTAGACTTATTTTTATTATTTATATTTATTTTGTGAACCTTGATTTTATATGAAAACAGCAAACAAGATTCCAATATTAAATAGCTACTTAACACTTTGATCTTTAATTTTTTTTCTGATTTTTCTTGTCATTCAACAATGAAATTATTTAATGAATTTCTTAAAAAATAATAATCAAAATTTATGATTAAAAATAATAGAGGCTGACATATTCAGTGTATTATCAACAAACAAAGTGTTAAATAAAATAAATATTTTGATTTTGATATTTGACATTTTGATTGTTATAATAATACAAATTATTATAACTATATAAAATTCTAATCAATAAGTAAAACTTAGATTATTTAATTCAAACTTCCCAGTCAATATTTAATCTCTTGTTGCTTCAACAAAATTTTTACCTAGAATGAATGTCTCGCAATTTCTATCAAACAAAATATATTTCATCATCAGTCATGTTTTTGAATTATCTGTTTATAGTGATTATAAGACTAATTCATATTCAATGTTCACTTACAAAAAATCTAATGCATAATAATTTCTATTTTACAAATATTTTTAATGACAAATCATATCATTATCATTATAGTTTACAGTTTTGTTGAAATGTAGCTATTCTTTAATTGAATATTCCTTAATGTTTTTTATGTTTGCAATACAGCTTGGTAATTCTGTAATGTAAATTAGATGATATCAAATCATGCAGGTCCTGAAATAACAAAATTTTGGTCTTTTACTGCAATATTGAAATACTGAGTCAGGAGTATGAAATTCTTTTACCTTAACTAAATAAAACTAAAAATTAAATAAAACGAGAAGAGAAAGAATAAAAAGGAAACTAAATAAAAGTAAACAAAAGGTCAAATAAATAAGATAAATTGTTTATTCAGAAACTTTTCAGCTATCCATGTAGCCTGCCTCAGTTGAAATACAGACCAAAGAAGCTTCTCTCCATCCTTTCTCATTAGACCAAAACAGGGAACCAATCAGTGACCAGTTCCTAACATCAACAACAACTACATGTGGAAGGTTATCCTTCCATACACATTTATGAGAAAACCTGATAAACCATTTCTAAAAACAACATTATTACAATTATTATCGTCAAACTCCAACATTTTAGGTATAGATGATAATAATAATAATAATAATAATAATAATATACAAAACATAATGACTATCTTAAAAATCAGAGTTTCATAATCTCAAACTACTTGAAAAACATCCATGTTAAAGAAAACATGATTTACACCTGAACCACCTGTAAAACCTTTAACAAAAATAAACATCTTAGATCACTGCAGTTATAAATCTACTAAAGCTGTAGACATTCTGCAACTAATCAGAGTAAAGAAGGGGGATCTTAAGCACTAAAGAAAACATATGGTTTACACTTGAACCACCTATAAGCCCTTTAACAAAAACAAACATCTTAGATCACTGCAGTTATAAATCTATTCTTACAGAATAACATTTCAAGTCAAGTATTGCAATATTTATTTTGTAAAAATAGATTTATATATAGATCTTATATATAATATATATAAGATTTATTAATATATTATAATAATAAATCTTATATTATAAATGATTATTATATTAATATATAAT
>AYEL01068322.1:0-32518 GCA_000484575.1 Olivierus martensii
TTTTGTTTGTCTATGAGAGTGATGTCTGGTCTGTTGTGGTGTATGGTTTTGTCTGTTAGGATTGTTCTGTCGAAATACATCTTGCGTGTTGAGTTTTCTAGGATTATGTCTGGTATGTATTTGTAGTATGGTGTAAGTGTGTTTATTAATTTGTATTTGGTTGCAAGTTTTTGGTGTATTATGTTTGCTACTTGGTTGTGTCTGTGCAGGTAATCTGTTTGTGCGAGCAGTTTGCAACCAGATGTAATGTGTTGAATTGTTTCGGATGCTATGTGGCATTTCCTACAAGTGTCGTTTGTTAATGTGCTGTCCTTGCATTTTCTGTAGTTTTTAGTGTTTATTACCTGGTCTTGTATTGCTAATTTATTATTATTATAATTATTATAATTATAATTATAATTATAAAAAATTTTTCAATTCTATCTTGTTTTATCTTCTCAATTCTTTAATTCAAATATAATATACAAAATAGATTATATGATACAATATATAAATAATTCATTTTAGAAGGAGTAAAAAACTTATTTGAGAATATACCCACTCAACATATTCTAGTGATCAGGGCAAGCCTTAAATCAATACTACCACATTGGGCCCTTTGTGGAAACGACTTCACTTTTCAATTAACCAAAAGAAAATCTAGATTTAAACTAAAACAAAAAAGGATCAATGACTTAATTTATATGCACCAAGAAATATTATGGTAATTGATAAAATATCTATAAAAAACATTTATAAATATGAAAAAGTCTCATTTTTTGAGTCATACTGTCTGGAAATTCCTTATTTCGAATGAGAGAGCTACTGATTTCCAAATTTTATTATTATTTTATGCATATTTGTAACAATTCCAATCAGTTATATCAAAAAAACTTATCACTGATTGGAATTGTTAAACGTATCTAGGAAAAAACTTTTCCAAGATATCACTAATTGGAATTGTTACAAATTTTTATTATAAATTGTTTCCATTAACATTGATCAAATGTCAGGACTGTCAAATGTTATCTAAAATTAAACATGCTCCAAGATAGACTCAACAGTGGGCAGTCTTGTAATATCTGTAGAATATGATGAAATATAGCTTCAATAGAATTTTAAGCAACTGCAGAACAAAGAGCAAGAAATATTTTTTTATAAATAATAGTTTTAACAATTTTATATCAAAATATAAGTTAAATAATTTAAATATTCTTGTTGCTTAATTTTTAATAAAAAATTATAGCATTTATTCTTGATACCCAAATCTTAAGTTCACAAGATTCCATCAAAATTGTTCAAATTGAGTCTCACAATTGTTAAATCTGGCACTGATAGTGATGCTTCTGATTCAATGATACTTTATAGTATATTAAATATTCATAAAAAATTTATTTTTTACTTATGATATTTTAATATTTTTATATTATAATATACAATAAATATCTTTAAGAATACCAAATAAATAATATTTTACAGCAAAAATCCACAAAAACAAAGGAATAACAGTGAAGTACTCTTAAGGCTTATATGCTTCAGTTTGTTAACAGCTGTATTAGTTCTTTTTTGAATGTACAGTCAAAGAAAACACCAGCATATTGTTTAAGAAAAATCTTATATCTATTCTGCAAAGAATTAATTTTATGTCTAATAACAAATTTTACAAACAGGAATGTAGTGTTCAGTGGGATACCCATAATGGATGTCATAGCAAATTCTTATAAGATATTATAAATTAAATTAATCTTTTTATTAAAAGTTCTCTATTATGATTTATATCTATTTTGTTGATGACAATTGTTTTTCACTTTCTTTCAATAGTCTATAGTATTTAACAGGTTAATTTGCAATGAAAATAGAAAACTGAATCATATGTTAAATTTAATTTAAAATAAATCATATTATTTATTTCTTAACTTAAACAAAGATACTCTTTTAAATGTGTTCTTGGCCATTGCTGTTGATAATTTGGCCAATGCTCAGGAATTAACTTTAGCCGAAGAGGAAGAGGCTGAAGAAGAAAAAGAAGTAAGCTAAATTTTATTTGAATTTTATATTTATTTGTATTATATTGTATTTATATGTAAACATTCTCTGATTTTCATAAATTCAATTTTATATAAAGAAAATCTGATATTCAAAATATGAATAATTCTCTGTTTATGAATCTGCTTAACAAGTTTCCAGATTTCGCAAATTTATTTTTCAAATATGAAACATTAATTGCACAATAAAAAAATATGAACATTAATTGCAAAAAATAAATGCTAAACATTCATAAATGGGCATTTCAAACCATGCATATAGTTATATAATACAGTACAACTGAGTATGTAACAAAAACTCCTTTGTCTGTTATGAAATCAGAAAAGTCAAAATGGCAGATGAGAAGGGGAAGTGGCATGCCATAGTTTTACCAGCACATTAAGTAAATAATTTTCATTCCTAGATTATACTTAAAGCAGTATTCAATTGTGTAAAAGTTCATCTGTTTATCTGTCAATAATAACAAAGAATAAAAATTCTTTAACATTTATATGACATAAATAATTTCATTATTATTATTTATTTGTGAACAAATGATGAAATAATAAAATTAATTTAATAAACAAATAATAATTTTTATAAATTATTATTTGTTTGATTTTAATCCTTATATTTTTATTTCTTTAAATAAATAAATCATTGTTTCATCATAAACTATTAATTTTGTCAACCTTTACTTAATTTTATTATGTAAAATTATTAGAACAGAACAAAAATCTCTCAAATTTCATTATTAGAATAGAACACTTGTTTTTAACATTATGTCAATGGGAAATTGATTCTTGGTTTATGAGTTCTTACTTTATGAACTCACTTCAGGAACGAAAAACTACTTATATAACTGCTCTTTTCGGCTAACCATCATTAAGCAGCATTAACTGTTTAGTGATGCTTTAGTATGTTAATCACTTCAGGAATGAATTAATTTTTTTGAAACCTATCTGTATTTTTTAAATCATCAATATAATTTATCAGGTATTATAATTAAAGTACAGTCAATTCTTGCTATTCGCAGTAGTTACATTCTGTAAATTCTTCGTAAATACTGAATTATGTACCATTGTAAATAGTGTACCATTGTGCTTATGGGAAATATAGAGTTAGGTTCCTGTGAACCTTTCTTCTCAACATTTTCATACTTGGTTTATGTGTGTTTTTCTGTTTCCAGACACCTTATTTAATATGTATTACATTACTTATAAATAATTACAGTATATGCAATGTATAGTACTATATACAGTATTATAATTACAGTAATCTTTATTTAATTTTTAAACTCATTAACTATGTAGTAAATAAAATCTTAGTTTTGATTGATAGTTGATGTTGCAAGATGTTTGATGTGACAGTTGATCACATTGTCTTTCTGAAACTAACTATGTAGTAAATAAAATCTTATTTTTGATTGATAGTTTTTTGATTAGCTATGTAGTAAATAAAATCTTATTTTTGATTGATAGTTTTTTGATGTTAAAACACTAACTATGTAGTAAATAAAATCTTATTTTTGATTGATAGTTTTTTGATATTGCAAGGTTGTCTTTTTGAACTGCATTGAAAAACTGCATCAGCCTTGTCTGTATCGCTTTTTGCCTCAGATCTTCTAAAATTTCGGTGTAAGGAGCAAATTTGCAAGAAGTTAGGTGCCTAAATTTGAGGCTGTATTCAAACATAGGGTCATATTTTTCTATGGGACCTGCGGACGATATGAATAGGCTTTTGGCCTACCTGCGGTCTGTGGAGTGAGCAAGGATAGGTAATGGGAAATTTTTCGGTAAACCGATTCAGACATTCGATAACAAATTTTAATAAAGGAACTTTTAAGTTCCTTTATTCTCTTTAATAAAAGAACTTTTAAGTTCCTTTATTAAAGAGAGAGAGTTTACATTGGTAATAGTAATTTCGCTGCTCAGCGGGAGTCCGCGAATAAGCGTAAAAGCTTTTGCAAATATCGATTTTGTAGTTACAAGTAAATTTTCGCGAATAGTCGAATACATATGGAATCCATGAATAATGAGAATTGACTGTATCCCTATTGAAAGCCAGAAAGGCAGAGATATCTAATGATCAAACATTAATCAAATTTAATAGAAATATTCTTTGAAACATAGAGAAATGATACAAAATAAAACTAAAAACCTAAAATCCTAACTGCTCTCGACAGTGTTTAAATAACTATTAAACAAATACTAAGCACACACAAGCTTAAATGATTATGTTTAAAATATTGGTCTGCTTGTGTGTGCTTAGTATTTGTTTAATAGTTTGAGAAATGATTTCTGTGAAAAAGTTCTAAAAATCACCACTATTAGCATATGATATTGCAAGCTGCAAAATATCATCAATAGTGTCATCTGGAAAGTGTAATTGTAAGATTACTAAATTTTAGCTGCTCTTTAAAAGTCAAAAAATTTAAAAGCAAGTACTTATAGAGCAGGAAAATGCAAGCATTTCTTATACAAAAACATTACATTTTTAAATAAAGTAATCCTTTGTGTTTTCCTGCTTTGTAAGTGCTTAGTTTTAAATTTTTTGTAATTGTAAGATTTATGTCAAGAAATCTAAATATTAAGAATGATTAGTGAAGTTTATTGCATTACTGATTTAGGGATCATTCTTAAATTATGTCATTCTATTTCAAATATTTTTGATCTCTTCCCTTTCCCTTTATAATTTTTCATCACACCCAGCTTGATCTCCTGGCTGTGACAACATAATTTGAAGACTCCCTCCCCTTCTATTTAAAATTTTTTCTCCAATTTTATATAAAAATAAAAAAATACATAAATTAATTGAAAATAGCAATTATTTTACACAAGTACTTTGTTACATATACAGTATTATTTAATTCAACAAATAAACTTCAAACTGATTCCTGAGTCATCTTTCTCAAATTTATCAGCATGATTAGCTTTGAGAGTTGTGTGTGTGCATGGGCAAATGTTGCAAGGAGATTGAACTGAAACCAAAACACTCTTTTTAATTGAATTTTTAATTGAATTTTTAATTATATCAAAAGAATAATATTTATTATACTATACAAGCCATATTTACAAAAATAATTGAATCTACAAAAATAACCAGAAAATAAATCATGTTCAGGCTTAAGATTGTCATAGACATTGATATCATAGAGATATTTCAACTCTCTATTTATCTAGGAAAGGAACAGTCCGATAGACCAAAGTTATATCAGTTTATGATAATATTTCAAAATAATCAAATGATCCATTTTTAGGAATGAAAGAGTATCTGAATTCTGTCGGAGAGAGACGGTTCCAAAGTTTCCACATTATTGGATGGTGAGGTGATGGTGCACCATGGAGGTTGGTCTTGATATCTGTTGACCCAAGTATAAGCATTCACAAAATACAACACAAGCTAAACCTATACACACACCATCACCACTACTATCTGTTGTAAGATCTTTGACAGGTCCTTTTATGGACTTCCAGGATTCAATATGGTTGAGTCCAAATCCCTCCTCTCTTTCCATCATTGGGTCCTTGTTGAAGATTGACAGGAATTTATAAGTTATCCCCTGATCATTTATTATTAAATATCCTTAAGTAATTTTTATCAATTTTTATGGATTTATCCTAAACCTCTCTCTCTCTGATGTCAAAAAATTCTGTATTATTTGATTATTATGACCTTCTGGTGCTTTTGATGATCCAAAACAGGTTTAAGTAGATATTGAACTGCTTTTTTCCAGTTAAAATAAAATAAACAAATACAGCACTGTTTAACAGTAGAAAAACTTTTAGTTTTTCTAAAAGTTTTTCTACTGCTCATCAGTGCTATATTTGTTTAGTTCACTTTGATGATTCATTTGGCAGGAAAATTCAAGCTGAATAAGTGCAGTGCATTTTACAATCCCAATTCAAATTTTAACTCTATTATTATTCCCCTTAAAGATTGGATAACTCCCTTGCTGATTTACACCAGGTCAATCAGAAAATTGGTTTGTTTACATTATTTAGTTAATTAAAGTTATATTGCAAAAACTTAACAACAATATAAATTATTTAATATTAAAGTCTTCCCAATGAAAAGACAACAAAGATTCCTTTCCTAGAATCTTACAAAATAATTGGATATAAATGTCTTAGTTCTAGTTATTTGTCTTGCCTTTTTGTAACAAATATATTTCTAAATTTTTACATTGTAGTCTTACTTTTTTAACAAGTAAACATAAAAATTTTATTTTATAAACAAAATTTAATCATAGAAATGTAAAACTAACCATTTTTAGTGTGACATTTTAATTTGCATGACTTTCTCCTTCCCTTATATCATTAATATATTAAGAATTATATATTATTTTAGAACTTAGCAAAATTTAATCATTCTCATTGTTTTATTTAGAATAGATAAATAATTATGATAAAAATTTTATAAATATAAAAAATATTCAAAATAGACAAATATAAAAATAAATACAGTATATACTTGTGTATAAGCCGAGGTTTCTTCAAAACAAAATTTCTGAAGTGGGTGGGTCTGCTTATACACACATTAAAAAAATCAACTTTTTTTTGGCTGGAGAAGTTGAAGTAATAAGCAGAACCATAACTTATTGAACATCTCCTGAAGACCAGGAAGGAAATTTTGCATCATAACTTACTGAACATCTCTTGAAGACCAGGAAGGAAATTTTGCAATAAATACTAGGTAAAATTTTATCTTACCCTGAAGCGATCGAGTGTGCTGCCGACTCCAACCTACATCTATATACCATAATCAGATAGGCAATGCTGTGCTGCCTGATACGACACAATGCAAAAACTCGACAATCAATCAATAATGACCGTTTATCTGGGAAGTTGAAGAGTCAAGACGTGTTTAGTCATGCTCTGGTTTTTAGCCTGTGGTGAATTTAATTTTGGTTTAGTGGTGTTATCGTTAGTTTTTTTGTTTTGCTGAAAGCCTGCCGTACACAGTGATACCATTTTTGTTATTCTCCATTGGATAGTTTTTGAATTACAACGAGTTAACGACCGCCGTTGGTTCTCCGGCTTCACCAACCGTTGAAGTAACGGTTGTTGCTAGGCAACAGTGATCGCCAGGCTGGTGTCATTGGATTTTGGAAATTATAAAATGGCATGGATTATTTGGGATTCAAGTCCTACACTCTGTGAACTTACAAAAATCACCATTCGGATTCTGTAAGTGCAATTCCCGTCTACTACTAACATTGAGTTAGCTACCAGACTCTACTAATCAGTAACCAGCCATACTTACACCTTCAACTCACAAACAATTTAACATGGGAGACATAACAGACCTTGAAAATATTATCAATAAAATCTTCAAAAATGTAGGAAAAATAATTATTATAAGTTCAGAGGATAAAAACACTATTAGCAGTCACAAAAATAATAAAATTAGCATTTTAATAACACTCATAACACTAAAAACGTTTTCGGTATTTCAAATACCATCCTCAGTTACATGGAATAATGCATGGAACATAGATCGAACAATATAAAAATTTTTAAATTACATCAACATGGAATACATAATTTATTAAAAAATTAAAAATTATTATTAAAAATTTATAATAAATTACAAAGATACATAAACATTAACTGGAATTAATAATCATACATATATGCTAACTTGTACAAAATTAATCTGGTTGGGAAATTATGAACAATAGTATCCCAGTTAAACCCAATCACATTCTTGCAGCTAGGGACCTTGTTTTTTCACCGCATACTTCTAGGTGTGCTTATCTCATCAGCTCGTTTAACATTAATCACAGTCTCTTTGTTACACGACTTTAAGATTTCAATTTTTTCTGTTATTGCCAAGTCTTTCTTGTTGTATACAGTTTTAATAATTTTTGCATCTTGCTATACCACATCAATGTCTTTTTGGTATACTCTTTGAGCTAGGGCAGTGGCTAAATTACCTTTGGATATGTTATCTTTATGTTCCACTAGCCTTTCTTTAAAGTTCCTTGCTGTAACGCCGACATACACTTCATTTTTACTGTCTTCTACATTACGTATGGGAATTTTATAGACCCCAGACTTATATTTTTCGCCATATTTCAGTTTTTCATTCCTAAGGATGTTAAACATCGTAGGTGATCTTTTATAAGTGCATTTTTTGTTGCAATCTTTAAGCACTCTTTTTACTGCTTTGCTTGTATGTAACCTAAAAGGTACTGGGACATGGTTTTTGTCCCTTAACGTGTCTTCATTCTCCCTTGTCATAGCATGTTGGTTAAATGATCTACTTTCATTTTCATACTTAATCTTCTGCTCTTTATATATCTTCTTCATAAATTTTATGCTATACCCATGTTACGGCCCCATAAATATATTCTTTCCAGTTCTCGTTCTCTGTAGGTATCATTCGAACAGTGTGTAAGGCTTCTTTTAAAATATGCTACAAACACTGATTTCTTATATATCCATGGGTCGAAGGATCATCTGGGGATTAATACAGGCATTGTAGTAGGTTTTATATACACCATAGTTTCTATCCTCTCTACCATCATAAAGGAGATGCTTTAATACAGCATCCTCTATATTATGGATCCTAATTCCAACAACAGTCAAAACTCTGACTCCAGCCCACCACTCCGTCAGTCCACCAACTTCACCATCATCACTTACTCAGACACCTTCCCACCAGGCCACCAACACCACTGCCAATGTAACAAACAGCCCACCAGTTAACCACAACACTGGTTACTCTACTACTATACATCCTTTTAGACTTACCTTACTCCAAGCTAACTTACAAAGAAGCAACGCTGCTTCTTCCACCCTCCTCATATCTGCAATTGACTCTAATGCCAATATACTACTGGTACAGGAACCATACACCTTAAACAACAAAATTGCTCTATTTGGAGCCCTTCAAGTACTTCCTGATTATACTACCAACTACACTCTTAAGACTCATATCGTCATTAGAAATAATAGCCTAGACACTATTCTTCTAAATAACCTCAGCAACAAATACAGTACCACTGTTAACATTAAAACTAAAGACATTGACATTTTTCTTGTTTCTGTCTATGCTCCTCCAGAATGTGACTTTAATGAATTTCTCTCCTCCCTTGACCTAATAGTCTTATCTCTTTCAAACTCTTCCCTCTTAATTGGTGGGGACATCCATGCTAAATCCCCCATCTGGTTTAGCCCCATAGAAGACGAGAGAGGATACCTAATGAACCAATTCTTGTACCAACATGGCCTCCACTCAGCAAACACCAGTGCCTTGCCCATATTCTTCAGTGCTTTGGGAAAAAGCTGGATTGATGTAGTCATAATCAACAAAGAAATTGTACAAACTAAATTTAACCTCAGACTCTCCCTCAGCCAGTGATCATCACTACATTTTTACAACAATTCCAACCAACATCAAAAAGAAAAAAAAGGGTGTCAGAAAGAAAAATACTGACTGGGAAGAATTCAGGACTCTCCTCACTAAAAACTGGAAACCGACACCACTACAACTCATCAATACTAAGGATGACATCGATAGTTATGTCAATTAATCTGACAAGCACAATCACCAAAGCTGAACAAAAAACTACATAACTCATTTGCTTTGACAGAGACTCTGCCTCCTGGTGGAATGATGATCTCTCAAACTTGAGAAAACAAGTTAGGATCTCTCAAAGAAGGTTTCATAGAGAGCAAGATCCCATGACTCAACAAGAACTAAAAACTATTTACATGGAACTAAATAAGGTCTCTCAAAGAAGGTTTCGTAGAGAGCAAGATCCCATGACTCAACAAGAACTAAAAACCATTTACATGGAACTAAATAAGAAATACAAAAAAAGTATCTCTGACACCCGAACTAAAGCCTGGAAAGACTTTTGCTCCTCCCAAACTAACCCCTGGTCAAATTCTTATAAAATTGTTATGAGGAAGAAGAAAAAGTCACTCTACCGACTTTGGTAAAAAAAACCTGATGGAAGTTTTACTAAAAATATCCAAGACACTCTCCAAGCTGTTCTTGAAAACTTCTTCTCCAAAACTCTGAAAAAACTGACACCCCGGAACACACCCTCACCAGGAACTACATCTTGTAACCTACTGACACCCCCAATGATAGAAACTTTACTTTCCTAGAAATTCAAAAAGTCATCTCTGACATCAACATCAAGAAAAGCCCAGGAATGGATAAAATATCTGGGGAAATGGTCAAAAACACCTACTCTGCTATCCCTACAGCCATTGTAATTCTTTACAACTGCTGTCTCAACATTGGATACTTCCCCAATTTATGGACTCAAGCAGAAATTAAACTCATCCCAAAACCTGGAGCTGACCCTTCTAATTCATCCAGTTACAGACCTATCAGCCTCTTACCCATTTTGGGGAAAATACTACACAAACTAATTTTGGAGAGAATCAAATGGCATCTGTACTCCACCAATTATTTCAATGACAACCAATGTGGTTTCAGAAGGGGAAGAAACACTATTCAGGCCATTGGTAAAGTCAGAGACTACATTAAAAGGCAAAAACTGAAAACAAACACACCGTAGCCATCTCTATTGACTTTGCCAGGGCTTTTGACCATACTTGGAGACCTCAAATTCTTGAAGCCCTTAAAGACCAGAGTTGTCCAAAAAACATCTACAAACTTCTACAAAGCTACCTCAACAACAGGACTGCTGGAGTCTTCAGCAATCACAACAAAACTGTCCTTAAAGTCAACAGAGGCTGCCCTCAGAGCTCTTGCTTGGGCCCTCTGATGTGGAATATCCTCTTCAACAACATTCTCAATAACAATCTCCTACCTGATGGATCTGAAATAATTGGTTTTGCTGACGACACCCTTCTCCTTCTTAAACATAAAAACTGTGACATACTTCAAAGACTGGCTAACATTGCTGTGGAAACTTTTCACATCTGGAGTATCAAACATAAGCAATCAATTAATATTAATAAATGCTCCACCATTCTCTTTGGACAGAAAGGATCACTAATCAAGAAACTCTCAATCAAAATCAATAATAAACTCATCCCACAAAAACATACTTTGAAATACCTGGGTTTTGTCATTGACAACAGACTTTCATGGAAACACCACATAGACTTTCTTTACAAGAAATCAATTACTACTTTTCATGCTCTACAAAATATTGCTAGGAAGAATTGGGAATTAGACAAAAAGTTAGAATTACTTACAAGGGAGCCATCGAACCTATTCTAACCTACTCTGCTGCAATTTGGGGAACAGCATTGACCAAGTCCCACCTTTCTAAAAAACTTCTCTCTGTTCAAAGACTTGTGGTTATTAACATTTTAAAAGCATTTAGAACTGCCCCCACTAATGCCCTCCTTGCCATCAGCAAACTTACTCCCATAGATATTCAGATTTTGGTTTCCATGAACAAACAAATCATCAACAATTATGATCTGAATAATAAACACCACAGAGAAAAACTCTATGAAATCAGTGATGACCTCATTGATAAAATTACTACTGCTGGCATGGACAAACTTACTGATAACATTTACAATCATCCTGCTAAGAAAATTAATATTCTTACACACTATGGTCAACCCACTGATAAACATGGTATTTTCATTTACACTGATGGCTCCAAAATCAATGATAATGTTTGAGCAGTCCTTGTCATCAAGAACATCCACAACAGAACCATTTACCAAGTGAAGTACAAACTCTTTGCCTACAACATCATTATCCAAACTGAAATCTTCACAATATTCAAAGGGATAGAATACAGGTAGGCCTCGATTAGTGCGAGTTCGAATAATGCGATTTCGATTAGTACGACTTATAAAATTGATACTGTTTTTCAGTTAGTGCGAACAAATATTCGATTAATGCGAGTTGTAAGCATAGACCAGTCTTACTAACAAAGCTCCGTCTCCTTTTATTATGTCAATTAACAAATTACTGTTAATTTTCGGTTAGTAAACTGGATGAGGAGTAGTCCAAGAACAGTCACTTGGCTTTGAAGGAGTGAAACATCAGAAAGATGGGCTCTGTATATATATTTATCTAATTAATATAATAATAATAATGCAAATAATTAGAAAACAAATGAGGCAGAATAACTTATGTAGAAATGTATATATATTTATCTAATTAATATATTTAATATAATAATAATAATGCAAATAATTAGAAAACAAATGAGGCAGAATAACTTATGTAAACAATAAAAATGTATTTAAAATAAGAAAAAACACGTATCGTATTTTTTACATTTTGTTTTGTTAGGAGTTACTTCATAGTCAAATGTTGCCGGCGGGGGATATCTGCGACAGAAACGAGGTCATAGGGCACGAGCTGTCGTTTTACAGTTTCGTTTTCTAGCTCCGTTTTTTCGTCTTCTTCCAGTTTCATCCTTGTATTTTTGTCGCTAGCAAGTACAGCTAGTATTATATAATTTTTTGATATTAAAGTATTTTAAACTTCCACTGTGTAATGACTCCAACATGTTTTTTCTTATTTTTCTATCAGATGGATTATCCGAACTGCCCTTGGTCCCAATTAGTTCCGATAATCGACGCTTTACTGTACTGTATATATCAGGGCTGCAACCTTTTCATGACCGTGAGCTACTTTTTTCACCGGACCGATATAGCGATCTACCGATATCCAGGGAATAATAGTACAAAAATAGCAATGTCGTCTATATAATTTAAAATTTATTAAGTAAAATAAACAATTCTTCATAATATGAAAATAACTACGAATATATGGGTACATAAACAAAAATTTTTAATGCGATATTTGGCATTGTGTAGATTTTGCCATTGATTCAAAATTTGCATTATATGACGAAAGGGATAATCTTAAAATCTGTATGAACATATTTTGTTGTGAATGTAAATTCGATTTTAAATTATAATTTTTGCTCTGCTTATTCAGAGTCTTTCGGATATTAATTTTCATAATTGGGGAGCATTGTTTGAAAATGACTTTCGATATTTCCCTTTTTTAGAATAGTAACAACTAGGTACACTGAGTAAATTTTGTAAAATTGTATATCCATTCCAACCATTTCGTACAAGTGTACACATAGTTATAAAAATAGAGTGCCTTTTAGCTGTATGGATTGAAGACTGCAACCAAATGCGCATACCGATTAGTAAAGCGAACATTCAAGCAAAAGCTGGTAAGTTATTAATTTAGATGATGAATAACGATATAAAATATTGAAAATAAATTTTTTAAACAGTTAGTGTTAAATTAGTATTGTGGTTATTCATCGTGAAGGTTGGCTAATGGCTGGAATCTCACAAAGCAAGAACCAATTAGCATATTTTACATAGAGTTAATACTTCGAATAGTGTGAATTCGAATAGTGCGAGAAATTCGTGGAACCAATTATTCTCACTAATCGAGGCCAATCTGTACATCAAAAACAACATCAACCAACATAGCAATTACCACATCCTGTCTGACAGTAAAACGACTCTGTCACTCATTGCCAAACAAAACAACAATACATCCCTTAGTGCTGAAATCAACAACCTCCTTTTAGATATCTCCAACACATCCTCTATCAACTTCCACTGGATTCCTGGACACATGAGAAACTCTGGTAATGAAATGGCAGACTTTCTGGCCAAAAAGGCTGCCCTCGAAGATCATATTCCAGCCTTTAAAAAATTACCTTTGTCTTATATCAACAATTGCATTCATTTTAAAACTATTGAACTTTGACAAAAACAATGGGACTCTTCCATTACTGGCAGACTTTGCCACAAATTCATTCCTGACCTAGCCAAATTCTACAACAACAAACACTTCAACACCAACTTCTTACTTACCCAACTGCTGACCAGCCACAGAAATTTCAAGACTTATCTTAAACGTTTTGCACTCAACAATGAAGACCTTTGGGACTGCGATCTCAGGAAATTCAAAACACTGAACACTATCTTTTTAACTGTGACAAATTTCTTGACGAGAGAAGACAACTTGAGAGGATTACCATCATGGCTGAATTCAACTGGCCTTGCAAACTGCAGAACTTTATTGAAAATAGAGAACTCTTCGAGGCTCTATGGAACTTCCTTACTAAATCTGCAGCTCTTGAAGTGCAGTTACCACATCCTGTCTGACAGTAAAACGACTCTGTCACTCATTGCCAAACAAAACAACCTCTAGCAGGAACTAACTCTGAACAATCACTCTTACATAAGTGGACAATTTTCTACTGTTCTTCTTTACTAGGTCATTACTATTGACTTTAGTTTTAGGGTAAGTTTTAATCCATCTTGACAAAGCCAGACTACTGTAATCACCAATGTATTTAATTAAATCTTTGTTTACTGACTAATAATCTTCCCGATGCAGGCGTTCATGAACCTACCAAGCTGCTGGTTGCCCTTCCTCTTTTCATCTAGTGTGCTGTCCACTCTTAAGATAGCTTTGTTTAAACTTTACTTAATAAAAACTTCTACTTCTTCTTTCTCTGTTAGGCTATACCTTGTTGTTCAGCCCTCTATTCCCTTGAGTTTGAATTTAAATTTAGTTTAAATTGATATTGGTTTGTATTATAATAATTTATTTATATGTATATATTTAAAGTTTCAATAAATAATTATAAATATATAAATATAAATAAAATCAATCAAGAATCTTACCTAGAATTCATATTTGAATGAAAAAATATATTTATTTTTCATTATTACTTAATTTCAAATGTACTCATATCAACACTAATCATGGGATTAACCATTTCAAATTAACCAAACAGATGGTGGCACCATAGCTTTAATTCAAAAATAATCGTTAGAAATATTTAATTTAGACTTTGTCTGCCAGGGGAAATTTGGCTGTGTTGTTTGGTTAATTTAATTATGAATGTTTTAATCCATTCGCTAGTAATCAATAAATGCTTATTATATTTAACTTGTCAATGTTTTTTCTAATGTTTTTTAATGAAAAAATAGTTTCTATGGATGCTTTTGAACTCTTTGCATACAAATTAAAACTACACAAGATAAGTATATTTTAAAAATAATATTGATCATGAGTATATTCTTTGTGTAAGTATCACAAAAGTGGCTACACACTACATAGTCAGATTGACAAGAACATGTGCAGATAAATTGGCGCAACCATTATTCTTGATATGATGATGAGAGGAATATGTTTGTGCAAGAATCAATCTTGCTTGAACATGTATAGTCATTTTATGTCAAAGTAGTTTTATTAATTATTAACAGATTAGCTAATATTATCATCAATAATTCCATTACATAATTACATAATGGCACCGTAAGGTTAAATTCGCCCTTAGGTACATTTCAATTTTTATATGGCCCGCTTCATTCTGAAGATTGTTTATTCGGCCCTCGGCAGAAAATAATTGCCCACCCCTGATTTAGATGCTGCTGAAGAAAATTCAGAAGGTGAAGATATTCTAAATAAAACTACACAAACCTTTTGCAGTCAAAAGATTTTTATTCAGAAACACTTTCAACGCTCTTGGCGTCTTCCTCAGCTGTTACAATCTAACTAACCCTGCTTTACATGAGCAGGAGAGCTAACACACAAAAACAAACAAACACGGTAAAGATTTAAAAGCCCGGTATACATCTGGATGTGCTCTCCTTAGTCCCTCCGGACAGCTCAGTAATACATTTGTTACGTGATTCCACCTCCAGATTACATAACATTTATAATAAACAAACTTACAAAAAACGTGATTCCACCTCCAGATTACATAACGTTTATAATAAACAAACTTACAAAATTTTTTATACAGACTATCTTTTTTTTTTACAAAAAAATATTGTTTTTTTTTTTTTATAAAATATTAAGAAACTTTCAAAAAGATAAAAATAAAATAAAAAGATAAAATGAAAAAAGACTATATCGCTTAATCAATTGCCTTATAAAATCTAAATTGTTGATCTTTCAAATGTTATTTACTAATTTATTGTTCAATATACCAAAATTTTAGAGCCATATTTAAAATTTGGACATTTGCAAAGCGATTATATATTAGAATCGCAAAATATAATATTATATACTATACTGAAAAATCGAACTTACTTAAAATTTGAGAAACGTTATTCATCTAGACTATATCGCTTAATCAATGGCCTTATAAAATCTAAATTGTTGATCTTTCAAATGTTATTTATTAATTTATTGTTCAATATACCAAAATTTTAGAGCCATATTTAAAATTTGGACATTTGCAAAGTATAAGAGGTGATGCTATCTACATATGAGTTTGTTGCTTATTAGATATAATTGATATCTGAATTAGTTTTTCGTTTAGCTTCCAGAATATCATTTTAATCAATGAGATATTAATTATTATTAAATTCATTCCAGTTTAGTGTCAAAAGTTGAACAGATTTTAAATTGATTATTACTCCTCCATTAGATGTTGTATAATAGTAAATTATTTCTCAGACTTGGGAAAACTTATGAAATATGTTAATTTCGTTATCATAATAATATATTAAACTTATTTTGTTTTAATAGTTTGAAAAGTATCTAATATAAAACTGCTATCATTAAATAAAATTTTTTTGAATTATAGATAGCAAATTTTTAATTCTGTCTTAACTAATTCCATGAATGAATAGATAAAATATCATTTTAATCAATGAGATATTAATTATAAATTCATTCCAGTTTAGTGTCAAAAGTTGAACAGAATTTAAATTGATTATTACTCCTCCATTAGATGTTGTATAATAGTAAATTATTTCTCAGACTTGGGAAAACTTATGAAATATGTTAATTTCGTTATCATAATAATATATTAAACTTATTTTGTTTTAATAGTTTGAAAAGTATCTAATATAAAACTGCTATCATTAAATAAAATTTTTTTGAATTATAGATAGCAAATTTTTAATTCTGTCTTAACTAATTCCATGAATGAATAGATAATGAAACCAAATTTCTTTGAATTATAGATAGCAAATTTTTAATTCTGTCTTAACTAATTCCATGAATGAATAGATAAAGAAACCATTAACAAAATTCGAAATATAACAAGTGGAAAGTATTTTAAAATATATAGGTCTATGTATGAACAAAAATGACATAGCGAAAATTACTTGTAAATATACAACAAATATATCCTGAAAATTATTTGATTAAATGAAAATGGTAAAATTAAACATTCTAAACAAAAACTTTTGTCGATTTTGATATGTATCATTTTTCAAATTCTTCAATTAAATAATCGAGAATCATTCATATGATATTGTAAATGCAACATATTACCATAATTACCTTTGTCGATTTTGATATGTATCATTTTTCAAATTTTTCAATTAAATAATCGAGAATCATTCATATGATATTGTAAATGCAACATATTACCATAATAAATACCGAAGAAAATGTAGAGATCTTAAGTTACGATTTTTTGAATAAAAATTATTAATTAGATTCATTTAAAATTGATAGTTCTGGATTATAATAAAATTAATATAGCAACAATATTGTATTTATACAGGATGTTTCAAAACTATATGTCAGAAATGTAAAGGCAGGTAGAAGGGACCTAAATAAGCAGATTTTGTAGAGGAATGTGGGTGCGAAAATGCAGCGTTGAAGAGCTAGCACATAAGGCAGTATTAGCAACAGGTAAGTGAAAAGACAAGACAAAGGAAAGCAACAATTTATCAAACAGTTTACAATAGCTGCTCGAAAGAGCGACCACCAACAGCGATACAAGATTCACAGCGGCGGCGCATGGATTGGCATACATTAGTAAAAACGTCAGACATGTCATGCACATTTCCAGCAGCAACAGACAATCGAGCAACCAGATTTTCTTCACGTGTTATGGGACTATCGTACATCATGCTTTTAATGTGACCCCAAAAGAAGTAATCCAAGCAAGTGGAGAGCGCGGTGGCCAAGGAACAGGTCTGCCCTGTCTTATCCAATGCTGGCCGTAGACAGCGTCCAGGGGCCCTAGTCTCGAGTTTATCGTGTTACAACGCATTCGTGTTAGAGGGGCCCTAGTCTCGAGTTTATCGTGTTACAACGCATTCGTGTTAGCAGGTATCATGTGACACCACTCCCATGTTTAGACAGAATTGATAGGGAGTTAACAGTATCACGTGACACCAACACGAATGCGTTGTAACACGATAAACTCGAGACTAGGTCCCCTAGAACGTACTAGCACTTCAACACTGCATTTCCGCACCCACATTCCTATACGAAATCTGCTTATTTAGGTCCCCTCTACCTGCCTTTACATTTCTGACATATAGTTTTGAAACACCCTGTATATATATAGTACTTAAAATACTTCGAAATGATACAGAAGATCATGAAATCCTTCGTATGGTTTAGTCTTTTTAGAGTAATTACAATTTAATTTTTTATTACTTATTTTAATTATTATTACCATTAAAACCTGTTGCCTGTTGTATAAATCAATAGATTGCATCTTTCGAATATATCATATGAATATTATAGAAACTGATTCTTCGATTGATCGACCTGAAAATGGGCATACACCATGCAAACACAAACAAAAGTTTATATTGATACTGTATTCTAATAATATCAATAATTACCAATTCAGAATAGCTATAAATGTTACATTTGTATATTTTAAGATAACTAAAATGATGAAATATAATAGCATGATTTAATATTTAATTCAATCATTCTATTATAATGCACATTATTGAAGATTTTACACTAAATTTGATAAAATATGTTTAAACTTACGTAATATTTTTATAAATGAAAATTAATATTTTATAAGTTAACCTTTAGCTTCAGATTGGGGTTCACTAGCGTAATCAGACCATTTTCACAACCAGTGAGAGAGGTTCATTTGCGTAACAATCTTTGTGATAGCGATAAAACTTAAACAACGTTTTGACTTCAAATTCGATTCATTATTATTGAGAAATAATGAATTGTTTTTATAGCATACACGCTCTCTAAGAGATTAATAATATCTGTGAATTTAATCAAAATTTGATAACTTTAACACGCGATATCGTTTTAATTTCCTATTTCTTATGCTTGTAAAAAATTATGCTTTAGAATAAATTAATAGAAACCAGCAGAAAATGTTATTGGCATAGCATGATCATAGATTTAATAATTGAAATCAATAAATTTCATAATTCATTATTCAAAATTTTATATATTTAATTTAAAAAGTGATATTTTTATAAATGAAAATTAAATGTTTTGAAAAAATGATTTATCACTTAAAAATCAAAAATAATAAATTTTTGTCATACTGAGGGTTATGATCTCAATTCGACCACCAGTAACTTTTGATGTTCCATTGTTGGACACACAAAAATTTCACTTAATCTCCTGATCTAGAAGGTTCCAATAATATTGTATATTTATTTTATTCATAAATTGATAAAATATATCATAAAGTTTATCATTGCGGAAATTTTACTTTTAGAAAATAAAGAATTTGACTTAATTTCTTGCAGATATTTAAGCAGTTATTCGATTGATGTGATAGCTTCTACAGCTTTCGGAACCAAGCTAAGCTCTTTGGACGATTCCAATAACGAATTTGTTAATAAGGCTCGTCAGGCAACAAATACAGATGCATCCTATTTCAATATCTTTTTTTGTAAGTAATTTGTAAAATTATATTTCAACAGATAACTCATTAGTTAAATAGCGAAAACTCATAGTTATTACATAAAAATTTCAGTAGCGTATCTATTTATGTTTATAATTATCAGATATTATACAAAAATATTCATTTCAACAAATTTTATTTAATTCTATTCAGTGGTATTTCCAAATCTGGCTAGAATGTTGAAGATAGATATTTTTGGTGGAGCATTTGATTTTTTTAAAGATTTTACTCTACACGTTATTAAACAGAGAGAAACAGGAAAGACGGTAATATTATTTTATAAATTTACCTTTTTTATAAAAATATAAAATTTCTGATTAATTATATTACTCTACTGGTATATTTTAAAAAATTTATCCATTGTGGAATACAGATATGTTCGAATGATCACTATCCTAAAATATAAAATTTTATTGAAGCCCCTCCACAAATACAATATTGAATAATTATTTGCTAGATTAAAAACGAATCTATTCAAAAAGTAATAAAACGAGAAATTTGAATCCATTAAAGAAATAGGTAAATAAATAAATTGCATATTTACAAGAAAAGTTTTGTACTTTAAAACTAAATACTTTTTTAAATTAACACTTGGAAATTGCTTTTCATAATAATCTATTTTTTTCTGTTATTGTATATAATATGAATTATATTAAATTGTATATAAGGTACGTTTTTCATTGTTTAATAAAAGGAAATAATTTATATCTCCTTATTTCAAGTCTTTTCTTCTAACTTAATAAAAAATATTTACTTTACTTACTTTTAAATTATTATTTGGTAAAAAGAAGAAATTTAGCTGAAAATTTAAATGAGAAGTATTTGTAATGTACAAATATTATAAAAAATATTTATCATTTTTAAAATGACAATATAATCAAATAATAAAAATATAATTTTATATCAGTTTCCTAAAATTATTTAATTATTTTATTATTTATCAATTATTTTATTATACTTATTAAAGTGATATTTTTTTATTTAAAATTTAAAATAATTAATAAATAAAGAGAAACTATACTTTGTATACTTAGTTTTCCATTTGTTTTCAACCAATGAGAATCGAGTAAGTATCAAATAGTATTGACAATGACTAGAGGGTTATAGGAATCTTTTTTTTTTCTTGTTTATGATGTAGAACAGCTCGAGTTTAGGACATTGAAAATCAATTAATTGCTTAAGAAGTTTAGAATAATTAATAAATAAAGAGAAACTATACTTTGTATACTTAGAGTTTTCAATTTGTTTTCAACCAATGAGAATCGAGTAAGTATCGAATAGTATTGATAATGACTAGAGGGTTATAGGAATTTTTTTTTTTGTTTATGATGTAGAACAGCTCGAGTTTAGGACATTGAAAATCAATTAATTGCTTAAGAGATATGCAATGTGCATCTATAATTTATTTATAATATACAGTTAGCTCTCCTATAACACGGTTTCCTACAACACGGTTTCGCTTTAACACGATTTGAAAATTGCGGAAACTCTCATATAACACGATACTTCTACAATACGGTTTTTATTTAACATATTTAGAAAATTATATTTCTACTACAACACAAAACATTTTTATTAATTTTTGTAAATCCACACTGTGGATACTCAGTGCACACATAAAATGTGATCATTGGAAAATACTTTGCTAATATTAGCCATAAATGCAATTTCACTAACTTGTCGTGAGAGGACGATATGCAATCTATTTTCAATTTCGATTTGAAATTGAATTAATTGAATTCATTTTGTAATTGAGTTAATTGGCGACCATTGAGTATTTTGTTTCAAACGTTCAGTTCTTGGATAAAAAGTAAGTTTTTATTCTTCTATAGAGGAATGTGAAAGAGAAGAAATTTTTTATTTACAAATATTTTTGGGTGTATGTTAAGGAAGATTGTTTTGTAGCGGATTAGATTACAAAGTTTGTAAAGAAAGCAGAAGATACACAAATTTTAAATGCAGAAAAAGTTCAGAAAGTGAAGTTGATATAGGTAATTCTCGACTTACGACGGGATTCCGTTCCAACGTCTCCGTCGTAAGTCGAGGACTTTTTTAATTCTTGATTTGTTTGATTTCTGTTTTTTTTTTTAATTCTTGATTTGTTTGATATCTGTTTTAATATTTTCATAAAATAGATTTCTATTTAACTTAAAATGTTTAAACAAAGCTTTTCTCGCCTTCTTTTTTACGTTGGAAATTTTCATTAGAGTATTATTTCTCTTACTGAACATGACAGATTTACGACGAAATACTGTAATAAGGCTTTGTTTGCCAACTAATGGCGAATCTGTAATGCGTATATTAAAGCAATATGCACACGTATCTATATGCAAGTGTCAAAGTTGAATTAGAGAATTTTTAGTAATAATTTCTAGCCGTTGTAAGTGTCAATCGTCGTAACTCGAATCGTCGTAAGTCGAGGGTTATCTGTATTGTTAAAAAGAAAAAACGTTCTCATTTTTATTGGACAGCGGTAAGGAAGATATAATTATTAAATGAATGTTATATAGGTTCTATTTCTTTTCTTTACGTATATTGTTGTTTTTTAGAGTTTTACATATTTTATATATTTTTTCTTTCTTTATGTTTTTTGTTATTAATATTCTTAATAAAAATTAAATTTCTTATGTGGAATTAAAATAATTTGTTTTTAATTGATTTTGAAACGTAACTCTCCTTTTTATATTGGCTCTAGGACTCATATAACACGGTTTCACATAACAAGGCGTTTTTTAGTAACCTATCTACCGTGTTATATGAAGAATACTTGTATATGATAGAAAATCAATGAAAATGATTCAGTAAATTTAAAATATATTTTTTAAATAAATATTAAATGAAATAAATATTTGAGTAAACTAAATCAATCAATTAACAGATTTTTAAAAATAATTATTTTAATTACATATTATGCACTTAAAAAGTAGTCTGATCAGAATAGAATGGCCGATTAATATGTGAAAATATAACTTGATCGGAGAAGTTGTATAAGTTAAATTGAAGACTAATGGATTTTTTATTCCGGATTATAAAAGAATTTGCTATATTTCAGAACAAATTAAAATTTCTTCCAAACAGTTCCATGACGACCTTGAATTCTATAAATTATCCTCGTTTCAATATATAATTAATAGCTAATAATTCCATTGTGCATACTAACTAGTGTTGTGATGATAACAGCGATTTCGAAGTCACAGTGAACGTTTTACATTGACTATGAATTTCGCTGTGAATTTTACAGTGAATTCGATATTTTTCGCCATCTGGTGGCAAATGTATGGGGCAAAATATGTTAAGATTTATTTAATCAGCAACTTACAAATAATTACTAATTTTTATTCCACAGCAAATCAAAAATGGCTTCATTAATAATAATGAATTTTTACAGATACTGAAGAAAGTAATGTATCCATAATTATGCAAAAAGCTAACTGACACGAATGATAGAATTTTATTATTACATTCTATTTTTGATAGAATTTTATTACAGTAAATTTTAGATGGCGCTAAATTACATTTTTTTAAGAAATAAAACGAAATATTATAACAGAAAAAAGTACATAGTACAGTCTTACCTCGGTATACGACCTTAATACTTATTTTTTATATTTTTATAATTGAAATATTATTCAATATGCTATATATTATTGTTGTTATCGTCGACATATAAATATTAATTTCTGCTGCGTATTTCCATCACCAGAGTGCTCGAAATGCCGAATCACTGCTCTTTTTCACTGCTACTTTTTTCCAGTGAATATGACGTTAGTAGCTGCGATCACAGTCACTGCGAATGTCATCGCGCTCCAACACTAATTCTAACTGACTGACCATTCTATTTTGTTAGGACTTTCTGTTAATTGCTAATAAATATCGTTAAAATAGGAAGAAGTAATTGATATTTCCGATTTCGTTGTTATTGGTTTAAAGACTATAATATCATGTGTGGTGAATTTTCTATGGGTAAACTCTAAATATACAAACTATAGTAGTAAACAATCTTCTTTTAATTAATGTTCCCTCTAGCTTACTGGTAATGATGTCAAAACTCGGTAGCCAGGCCTTGTATTTTAAACGGTCTTGCTAGTGCCCATCACTTACCACCCGCATTCCTGTTGAGATCGGTCATTAGCTGGAAGATAGAGTTAAATGATCTAGGCCTCGAATTCTCCTGAAAATATTCGAGACAAGAAATCTGGGAACTGAAACAAGATTCTTCAGAATGGAAGCAAAGCATTTTTTCACGCGGCCATTACTATTTTTTATAACTTAATTATAAATATGATAATTTTTAATATTTTCAGAAAGCTAATGATTTCCTTCAGTTATTAATGGATGCACAGAAAGGCATTTTAGAAATTTCTCCGGAAGATGCCAAGGAAGATACCACAAAAGAACAATCCGAATATAAAATATTACCAAAACATAAAAGTACGGAATATTTGATATTCTGTTAATTTTTATTCGTGTTGTAGTGTGAAATATTCTATACCAATAATATATTTTACTGAGTTAAAAAATATATTTTTCAATATTTTAGCCATGAGTATGGATGAAATGTTGGCACAGTGCACCTTATTCCTTTTCGCTGGAAATGAAACAAATACCAATACTTTAGCTTTTCTCATATATTACTTATGAGTTCGGATGAAATGTTGGCACAGTGCACTTTATTTCTTTTCGCTGGAAATGAAACAAATACCAATACTTTAGCTTTTCTCATATATTACTTAGCATTGAATCCGGAATGCCAAGATAAACTGATACAAGAAATAGATGAAATTTGGAGCACCACTGTGAGTGCATGTATTTAAATTTTTGAAACAAATTATGGTTGTTTTAAAACATAGTTTATCAAAGAATTCACTTTAAATTAAATTTTTATAGAAAGATTTGAATTTTGATACGTTTAACATAATGCCGTATTTGGATGCAGTTATCAGCGAGACACTCAGAAAAGAACCTATTGCTATACAGTAAATAATATTTTTATTTATAGTTTATTCTATCTTTTAAAATTGCTTTTAATTCATTATTTAAAAGAAAAGTAATTCATTTAGAAATATTATTAGGGTTTCGAAAATTGATCTAGATGGAATTCTGAGTTGTCTTAAATCAACTCGATCGAAAAAGTTCGAGTTTTCTTTCAAGTAGATAGATTTTCTCCCTAAGAGACTTTCTACATTGGTAAACATTATTTATTTATTAAGCAATAAAAAATTATTCCGTGAAATGCTTGCCCTGAAATATAGATTATTAAATGATGTTAAACTCTTTCCGTTTTTTATAATGATTAATATTAATAAAAACAAATGGCAAAATTGTTGTTCTTCGCAATTTTAACTATAGATATCAGAAAATCAAAACTGTAACCACAGTATTTTGACTTCATGGTGTTTGAAGTCAACCTACTGTGGAAACAGAAGAAAAAATAGCACTAGAAAAATTCAATTTAGAACACAATCGAATATCCTTATTTGCCATCTATTGATCTTTATCTTTTGAAAGGGCGCTCTACTTAAATTTTAAGTAGAACACCCTTATTTTCTTGCTAAACATTTATCACTTTTTAATCATTTAAAATTTAACTTAGAATTTTAATAATTGTGATCTTTCTTATCACATATTGATGTTTTAGGTGTAATTTTTCTCTTTTAGTTTATTTCAACCTATTTTTCGAAGGAAAATAAGACTTGTGAGACTTTTTCCGCAATTGTCTATTGCAAACTGTTTTAAATTTTATAAACATTATATTTGATGCAATATGGCCCAGATCTTGGTATATAACATGAAAAAAAAGTAAATTACAAACTATTGATTATAGCTATAATTAAATTTTAGCAATGATTAATGGACATTCGAATGCAATGAATTAATATATATTTATCAAGAAATCTCAGCTAGCTCAAGTTTTCCCACTTTACCTTATTAATTGCTCATCATCAGCTCCAGTTTCTTAAAATAATTGTGATTCAGCAACTCTAAGAAATTATCATACTTTTCATTGATATTTACTGCAATATACAGGGTGTCCCAAAATTTACTATCTATCTCTAAAACTAATGGGAATACAGGAAAAATGGGGTTAAAACTCCATCTCTCTCATCGCTGGATGAATCCACAGCACTTTTAATATGGTATATACAGTACCCGAATTTCAAGATGTATTCACCTTATATGTCCTTGGCGGATTAACGAGGACAGATACAATATTTGTTTATTTTTTTCTTTTTATTTTTTTAAAAGATAAAGAAGGCACTACTTGTTGTTTGGCCTATGAAAAATGAAGTGAGGAAGTTAGAAGAAGAATAGGAGAGTTTAGGAAAGATTAAAGGTTCCTGTCAATAGAAAATGTGACAGACCATTAGCGGAATATATAGAAGAGTAACCATTAATTTTTTTTTTATAAAAGTGAAATACATAATTAGTTCCATAATATTATTTACATTATATACGTTTTTTTTAACACAAACCTTGCATAGTTCATCTGTACAATAGGCGAAACACGACAAACATAAAACACAACATCCAGTACCAAGTCTATATCAGTTCCACAACAGTTCCACAATATCAGTAGATTGAAGGATTTCTTTCTGTAAAACTGAAGATACTATTTCATTGTAGAAATAGTTTGTATAATAGTTAGTCTATGCTGATTGCAATATAGTTTTATTTCTTCCGTATAGCTATGTTAACATTTCTTTTAATTTCTATGTTCTATCATTGACTTAAAATTGCAATTCTTTATTAATTTATTCTTTTAAAATTAATATAAATCGTTTTACAACGTATTAATTATATTAAACAATTCGGTACTGAATATAAAAAAAATTTATAATTAATATATAGGATTTAACAAGGTATTTATTATATAAAACATATATAAAAGTCAATTAAACACAAGATATAATATACAGAATTTATACTTCTAATCAGTATTGTTACGGAAGCTACAGTTTAATGCTCCAGTATCTTTTATAAACTGCTTAAAATTTTTATATAGTTCTTTATTAAATATTAGATTTTCTAATTTACAGGACCAATTATAGCCTAATCGTATGGTTTTCCTTTCCAGTGTGTGTCTTTATATGGCATATTTATTACAATTAAATATTAGATGTCTTGTATTTTGTATATCATTATTATTACAATCACAATTTTCGTTATTAGATAATCTAAACCTTTTTAAATAACTTAGGAAGTTCCCATGTCCAGTTAACACTTGCGTTATATAATAATTTGTCATTATGTATTTGTTTTTTATTCTTTTTTGTATGGATGGAATAAATTCATATGTTTGTCTTCCAGTATTGCTATTTTACCAATCACTTTGCCACATATCATAAATTATATTGTTAATTAATTTTTTAATTAAACTATGAGCTATTCTATTATAGGAACTTCCTTAAATGTTATTAACAGCTTTACGAGCGAGAAAATCGGCCTGTTCATTTCCCATTATACCTATGTGACCAGGTACCCAATAGAAATATAAATCAGCTTGTATTTTAATATTATTGATTAAATTGTGAATTTCCTCAATTATTTTCATATCTATAATATTTTTGTTTAAAGATTGTAAAGCAGAATTACTGTCAGAGATAATATAGTATACATTTTGACTTGTGTGCCTATAATAATAAATAAATATTAAACTCCTATAGATGGCAAAAAGTTCTGCTTGCATTATGGTACAGTGATTGGCAAGTTTATAGTAGGCTTGATAAATTTTTCTATCATTTTTATCATATATACAAAAGGCAGAGCCCACACCTTTAATCGATTTAGACCCATCAGTAAATATTTGGTAACCATTTTTGGGGTGGAAAACCTTTCCTAATATTAACAGATGTTGCTTTAGCAGGGTGTATATCATTATTACATTGTCGTTTTTCTAAATCAAAATTTTCAAGCATATAAATTAGATTTTCTTTGTCATTATTATTAATAATTAAAATTTATTTAAATTGCATCCTTAATGTCTAGAAATCATGTTGCACACATCATCCTAATGGTGCATGACATCATTGTTAGGATGATCCACTCATTTTAAAATATGATCAAAGACTTGAATATGATAACTCAACTATAGGGAAAACGAAACTTTGAACAGTCTCTTGGGAGCCATGTGATGTAGAACATATTCTAATGGAATTTTTACAGTGATAATTAAATATGAAATTTTTTCAGGAAAGAAAACGGTTATTCAATAATAGTAATAAAAAGAAAATATTTTTATGTGAATTATTAAAATTTATCATTACTCATTAACTTGTTATTTTCTGAAGCTACGTCATCCTAACAATAATGTTATACACCGACATCAATCTCACTTTAGAGTAAAGTAAAATTTTATTTTATCTGATGTGATCGAGTGTATTGCACTGTCCACCCTGCATTTATATAAGTGCATTTGATAGGTAATGCACCGCTGCCTGATGTGCCACCCGACACAGAAATTCTCAACAATAATCCAAGAATCTTATGTAGGCATGCTGCGCTGGATTACGAAAACAAAGGAATGGTGACTTACCAGAGGTTTGGCCAGGGGAAAAAGGAAGGGGAAGTGATAAGGATATAGGATAGTTAGAGTATAGTGAAAAGTTTCTACCATAAGATTGTGTGGTAGATCATAAGGGAAATTAAGGAAGTATGCAACCAACGCCTACTTTATTTAGAAATATCAAAATACAGTTGAAATATAATTGAAATTAAGGTCAATGTGTACAATTTTTACATGGTGTTGACAAGCTGGAGAATCTAGTTGGAGTTTTACCGTGACAGTTTAGCTTGTACAAAATAAAAATTAAATCTAGGTTAACATTATGTACAAGGTGATGGCATGTAGGTTGTTTCGTAGGAGAATTAAATGAAACAAAATTACAACAAGAGAAAATTGAATTACAAATGAATTAAAGAGAATACAATTATTACATGATGGTCACATGCTGATTGAAGGCAGAGTAAAGCTAAGTGACAATTAAATTAAGATTATTGTTGAGAATTTCTGCATCGTGGTGCATCAGGCAGCATGGCGTTGCCTATCTGATGCACTTATACAAATGCAGGTTGGAGTTGGCGGCTCAACGCTCTTGATCACTTTGGTTAAAGTAAAATTTTACTTTTTAAATTGATATATTGGTGTTTGTATTATAATAATTTATTTTATATGAATATATTTAAAGTTTCAATAAAATATTTATTTTGACAAATGGCATTAATATATCGGTAACTAAAAATCAAAAGATCATATAATTTATCAGCTTCAAATTTTTTTCGAATTTTAAGTGCTTAAGTCGGGTAGGCTTATACACGGGTTTTGCATTTTTACCGATTTTCAAATTCTGAAGTCGGGTTTGGCTTATACACGGATTGGCTTATATTTGAGTATATACTGTAATTATGATATATGCTCCAACCCAGGCCGGGGTAATGATCTATCTATAATAATGATCTTGATAGTCAAGAAATTTATGTTGATAGTACTATGAAATCTTTAGACACCCAATTAAAAGAACAAAAAATCAGCATAAGAAATGTAACCTTCAATACAGCACTCATCATAAGAAATGCAACCTTCAATACTGCACTCATCAAACTCTGCTACCAGTATGACATCATCGTCCAATGGAATCAAGCGTGCATTGTCAGAGAGATAGAAGACATTAGAATGGCTGAAGCCATCATTAATAAGCAATATAATGATAAGACCTATGTTATAAATGATAACTGTCTTGTTAACATACCCCCACAGTAGCTTATATAGCCTCCCCCATGTACTTTTGTTTGTTTTATTTATGTTAATTGTAATTTATTTGTTGCACCTAGTGTTCATCTAACTTGATTAGAATTAATTTTTAACGTGTATGTAACCTTAATATTTGCCTATAATTCTTTAATTCTTCTGTTCTAAATATTTAAATTTGAATAGCATTCTGTATCTTATATTTCAAAAACGTTATGTATTCTAATTTTAAATGCTGAAGATGACTTTGTGAAGTCAAAAGTACTTCTCCAAAGTAAATTTTAATAAATTATTTTTCCACTTTGAACTAGAGAGTATCTTTTTACATATAGTCAAAGTAAAATGATAAGCTCATTCAGCAAGATAAACTGCTTAATCAAAAATATTTTCAGCTATCAACATAGCCTGCCCCAGTTAAAGTACAGTTCAGAAACAGTTACTCTTTAGCCTTTCTCTAAGATTAGATAGATTAGAGGACCAATCAGAATGACTAGCTTTTTAGATCAACAACACTGCAAGTGGAAGAACACTATTCTTCTCTTTAAATTATTGACAAATTGCATAAAACAATCCTTACAAAGCACAACATTGTTAACTCCAAATTTCAAATTTAAACATAATTAATAATATAAAGCTTAATTATATATCTTAATCTTTATATTATGTAGTCCATTAAACTATACAAAAAACACCAATAGTAAAAGGAAGACATATGGTTTACACCTGTTCTTCCTTTAATTCCTTTAACAAAAACAAACATTCAGAAGCTCTACAGCTATAAATCCACCCATATAGAATAACATTTTTAGTCCACATTGCAATAACTTCAATAGAACAATAAATCAAATTATCTTCATAAATATTACACAAAAAATGATAAAAATATTTTCTTAATTTAGGCAATAATTTTATCATTTAAAAATAGATAATAAAATAATGATTTGCTCAGATAGGAAGAATATATAGGGCAAATCAGGGGTCATCAAACTGTAGCTCTTTGACTAGGTGTATGTGGCTCTGAAGTAAAAATTGAAAAAGAAAATAAAACTATCAGAGTTTCATTTATAAAATTTTTAAAGAATTTTATTCACATAATAGTGATCATTTGTTTTTAGGTCTGGCAAAACTTTGTGGCACTAAGATGCATGCCTTAAATTACCATATATTCTCGTGTATAAACTGAGGTTTTCTCCTCAGAAAAATTTCTGAAGTAGGGGGGTCGACTTATACATGGGTCAAAAAAAAAATCAACTTTTTTGGCTGGAAAAATTGAAATAATAAGCAAAACCATAACTTACTGAACTTCTCCTGAAAACCAGGAAGGAAATTTTGCAATAATTCATTTAATACAATACCAAGTAAAATTTTATCTTACCCTGAAGCAATTGAGCGCGTCGCACCACTGACTCCAACCTGTGTCTATATACTATAATCAGGTAGACTATGGTGCACTGCATGATAGAACGCAATGCAAAAACTCTCAACAATCAATCAAGAATCTTATTTAGGATTCATATTTGGGTGAAAATAGATTTATTTTTCATTATTATTAATTAAGAATGTTTTAATCCATTCGCTAGTAATCAATAAATATCTATTATATTTAACTAAAGTAGATTAAAAAGTAACTAAAATAATGTTTAAAATAATGAAAAAAATAATAACTAATTAAAATCTATACTGAAAAATAACTGTAGTCTATCAAAAAAGTTCATTGTAAGCAAAATCAAAACTTTGAGATTGCACACTTAATGTCTAGAAATCACGTTGCACACATCATCCTAACGGTGTATAATATCATTGTTAGGATGATCCACTCATTTTAAAATACGATCAAAGATTTGAATACGATAACTCAACTATAGAGAAAACGAAACTTTGAATGGTCTCTTGGGAGCCGTGGGATGTAGACATATTCTAATGGAATTTTTACTGTGATGATATGAAATTTTTTTAGAAAAGAAAACAGCTATTCAATAACAACAATAAAAAGAAAATATTTTTATGTAAATTATCAAAATTTATTTACTATTCGTTAACCTTTCTGAAGCTATGTCATCCTAATGATAATGTCATACATCATAATGTCATCAAGAGTAAAGTAAAATTTTACTTAACCCAATGCGATCTAGAACATCGTGCTGCTGACTCCAATCTGCATTTATAGAGTATAAATGCATCAGCTGGGTGACGTCACGCAGCCTGATGTGTCTCGATGCAGAAATTCTCGACAGTAATACAAGAATCTTAAGGTTTGTTTATAATCCGACGTGGCAGAGACGCTCATCGGTGACATCGAGGTTAGAAACAATTCATAGGTTTATACTCAATGTAATCAATAACGCAGCTTAACCAATGCGAAGTTGACAGCCTAGAATTTGTTCTAGGTTTCAATGTTATGGTTATACCATGATGCTTTGCCATCTGATACAAAATGGTGGAGTATTCAAATTAAGTAGGTCCTTGGTTCAAATAGCAATGTTGAATTTTTTATCGAATCATTTAAAGATTACTGTTGTTTATATAATGCTAATTATAAACAAGCAAATTAGAACATAGCATGACAAATGTTCTAGGTGCTAATGAAACGTTAGCTTTGTCGGACTATAAACAAGTCTTTATATAGCCATGCTGTGCTTGATCACTTATAGCTGGATTACTGTCGAGAATTTCTGCGTCATGACACATCAGGCAATGCAGCATCGCCTATCTGATGTAGTTATACAAATGCAGGTTGGAGTCGCGGTGCGATGCGTTCGATTGCTTCGGGTAAAGTAAAATTTTACCTTTTAAATTGATATATCGGTATTTGTATTATAAAATTTATTTTATATGTATATATTTAAAGTTTCAATAAAATATTTATTTTTGTAAATGGCATTATATATTAATGCCATTTGCATATTATATTGAAAATATTAACTGCTTAAACTCCAACTCATTGCATAATATGTATTTAAAAGCACCATAAGCAGCTGAGAATGACAACATAAAAAATACTTTATTAAAACGAACGTTTTCGGCTAACTAAAGCCATCTTCAGGTTATACATAAACATTATAACGGCACACCCGTTTTAGAACAATAATTGGTTCTAAGAACATTGTTTTCTATTTAAATTTAAAACTTAACAATCATAAGTTATTACAAGCTACACATACAAAAAC